>JAJHUR010003159.1:0-23547 GCA_027495735.1 Lutjanus campechanus | reverse complement strand
AGTGAAAACTGTGTCTGAATCTGTGAAAATAGAAAAGGTGTCCCACAGGGCTCAGTCCCGGGTCCTGTTCTGTTCACACTTTACACGGGTGATAATATTTAAACTGTAACTGGGTGTAATATTCATCTTTATGCAGATGACACCGTTTTACTGTGGATGATGAACTGCTCACATGTGTTCTGACTGGCCAGTTCATTACAGATGGAATAGAACATTTTTTAAATGTGGAACACAAAGACTCGACAACTGATCTGAATATGAGAATATAAGATCAAGTTTGTGTGAAACACTATGTTTTATTTCGCTGCAGATGATTCTGCTCTGCCGCAGCACTGGGACGATATGAAAGGCAGCCTGATCAAGCGGTGTCCTCTGACTCAGGGCTCCAATGAATACAACGATGTGGACCAAGAAGTGAAGAAGACCGGCCTCGCTGCGAACATCATCAGTGTATGTTCACTTTCTGATCACAGAGATCAGGGCTCTGTGTTAGTGTGGGAACATTGTTTCAGGTCCAGCTGATCAACGACGATAAATTCAGTTTGAGCAACAGAAAAGAAAGAAAACAGTAAATAAAAAAGAGACTTTTAATGAGAAACTTAAATTCACATTTGATGTCTGAGAAGAAGCACAAAGAAGCATCATGCTCGTCCAGCCTCTAATCAATCAATAATCAATCGAACTCTGCTCAGAGGTTCATGACACTGAATGTTGTGACTGCGTTTGCAGATTGAACGGATCCAGAACACGACTCTGTGGCAGAGCTACCAGCTGATGAAGAAACAGCTGGACGTGAAGAACAAGCACACAAACAACGAACGGCGACTCTTCCACGGCACCGGCGCCAACTCCATCGATCTGATCAACAATCAAGGCTTCAACCGCAGCTACGCAGGAACACACGGTACCAGACGCACAAACACTCACTCAGCAATCTGAATATTGATCAGCTGTGGATCAAACACGTTTGATTCTCACACCACAGACAGAAAAGTTCAGCATTTACACAGGGCACATTTACGCAGATCCTTAAAAAGTCTTAAATTCACATATCTAAAATTAAGGCCTTAAAAAGTATTCAATTTATTAGAAATTTTTTTTCGGGGCACTTTGAGTAAAAGTTGTGCAGCGAGTGATTTCAGTGTCAGTCGCGCGCGTAGTCGGGGCGCACAAAAGAAGAAGAAGAAGAAGATAGTCGGGTTGCGCGCAGACTCCTTCCTCTCTTCCTCGCGTCCCGCCGGTCAGTCAGTCAACTGAAGCTGAGGCTGAGTGTGTGGTCAGTGCTTTGTTGTTGACGTTAGAGGTACATTGTGTAAGTTCTCCTGTTATCTATTCACAAAAATCGATTATTTGGTTCAAAAGTATGTTTTTCATTGATCAGTAACCCCCCCCATCACAAACTGAAGTGTTACGTTAAGCTCTGAATTTGCCGTTCATATCATTCATATATACATCGAGCGGGTAAGCTCGGTGCTGGCTGCCATGTCGTGTCACCATGTTTTTACGTTCAGTGGCACCGTGACCGTAGGAAACCACAGGAACTCACCGGAGACACCGGAGCTGTCGGCTCAGGTCGAGGTGGCGTCTGTGAAAAGTCGCCGCGGTGCAGTGAGGACTGTGAGGACTGCACATAAATGCTGCATTCAGGTGCAGTCGGAAAAAACGGCCGTCGGTAACAAACCAGATGTCATCACAGAAGTCCAGAGAAAGTCGGTAAAACGTGGGTCAGGTAAACAATATGACATTGCCATGACAACATATTGACACGTGTATTGTTTTGCCTCGTGCTGACGGGCCACTTGTTTACATAAAGGCTTGTTTAAGCCGTTACCTGCAGCGGCTGTTGTCCGTCTGCCATCTAACCGATTTCACGTGAATGCAGCATGAAAAATACGACTGAGTTGCTTGCGAACAACAACCGCACCGCTAGATGGGAGTAATTCTTACATAATATACCTTTAAAACTGTTTTTGCACTAATGTAATTTATTTTTACCCTCACCAAGATTGTTATATTTTTATTGGCGTTGGTTTGTTTGTTTGGTTTTGGATCTCTCAAGATTTTTGATAAGCTGTTTGACAGAGTGGTGCTTATCAGTTTGTTTATTAATAAAAATACAAAAAGTAAACTTGACTGATTGTCATTGAGGTTGTAGTACAGTGAGATCCCCAACCATCGCTTATATTTATAGGATTTTTAATTATTTTTTCGGTCTTAAATTTCATTCAAGGTGGCATTAAAAAGGTCTTAAAAAGTCTTAAATTTGACTTGCTGAAACCTGCAGATACCCTATTTACAGCTAGAAGCTCCTGAACGTTAAAGTGTAGATGAGGCCTGGATGATAAACAGCCAATCATTGAACAGATAAGCCCCACATGTGCTCCCTCTCTGGCTTACAAACAGCCAATCACATCCTGAGGTGCTGCAGCGGCACATGAACAGCCAATCATCTCACAGCTGTGGATGATTGGCAGCTGTGAGATCAGAATCAAAACCGACAGGTCGGCTCACCAGTGGATGGGAAGCTTCTAAGGAGGGCGGGGCTTAAAGGAGGCTCAGTCTTGTTGGTCAGCGTCGTCTCTTGATGACGTAGTTTTCAGTTGTAGTATTTCTGTGTCGACACAGTGAGTGAAGTATTTTTTTTTTACCGTGTTGTTGTTTTCCACAGCTGCCATGTACGGTAAAGGTTCTTACTTTGCTGTGGACCCCACCTACTCGGCGCGGGGCTACGCCAAGCCCGACGCCAGAGGACACAAGCGCATGTACCTGGCCAGGGTCCTGGTCGGAGACTACACCCAGGGACAAGGAAATATGATCACCCCGCCGGCCAAAGGTTCTGGGAGCACTGCAGATCTGTACGACAGCGTTGTTGATAACACCTCCAACCCCACCATGTTTATCGTCTTCAGTGACATGCAGGCGTACCCAGAATACCTGATCACCTTCACCTGAGCAGCAACACTGTCATTAAATGTTCCTCTGTTTAAATCCACTTTAAAAAGATCAAACATCAAATATAAAACATGTTTTTCTTAAAGAACTTTCTGAACGTTTATGATTAAAATCAGTAAAAACAAAGCATGAACATCAATATTATAACAAATTATTGTCCTTCATCTGTGTTTCTTTGTTTTGCTTTGGAATATATTATACAATATGAAATACTGCTTATTAAAGAAACACTGCCACAATTTTCTTCTCAGCTGTTATTTCCACGTTATTATTAAGAGTCAGATAAGATCAGTGAGTTTTCAAATGTAAAAAACAACTAAAAAATCCATAAAATGTCTCCATACTGCTCGTATGGTTTTAACCCAAGTCTCCTAAAGTCATGACATGTTTACACACACTCAGAGAGTTTTGAATAATTTGTCTAATTTAGTAAATGTTCTGAGATGTTCTGCTGCCTGTGTGTTTGTGGTTTTGTGTGTAGTACTTTAACAAAATGAGCTCCGTTTTCAAAAACCTGCTGAATCAAATATGAAAAACTGTAACGTGCTTTGACAACATTTGATGCAGTCCAGCCAGTAAAGTCAATGAACTGACTCATGAACAGCAGCAGAGGGCAACACGATAAACAAAATAACTCAGACAGGGTAAGGTAAGGTAAAGTTTATTTATAGCACCTTTCACAGATACAAAATCACAAAGTGCTTTACATCAATAAAAGAAACAGAAAAAGAAATAATAGCAACAACAATAATTGGGGACAGAATGCAATAAAAAATTTAAATATGTTACCATGTTAACCAAAGGCCTGTCTAAATAAAAACGCTTTCAGCTGCTTCATAAAAACATCACACGAGTCAATAGAACGAAGTGGTACTGTAAGGGGAGGGTGTTCATAATTTAGGTGCTACTGCTTGAAAAGCACGGTCACCACGGGTTTTGTAGCGGGTTCGAGGGACAGTCAGTAATTTCTGGTCAGAAGACCTAAAGGCCTGATTTGCTGTATAAGGGGGGAAGGAGGTCAGAGATGTATTTGGGCATTTGTCCGTGCAGGGCTCTGAAAGTTAGCACCAGTATTTTGAAATGGATACGGAAATTAATTGGGAGCCAGTGTAGAGAGGATAAGATGGGCGTGATATGTGATCTTTTGCTGTTTTTAGTTAAAAGTCGGGCAGCTGCATTTTGAACATTTTGAAGGCGGTTAACAAGAGAGTTTTGATTCAAACAGGTAAAAAGAGAATTACAATAATCTAAGCAAGAAGAAATAAAAGCATGAATAATCATCTCCATTTCGTCCTTGGACACCACAGACCTCAATTTGGTGATATTTCTCAGTTGGAAAAAGCAAGATCGTCCAAGTTGGTTGACATGGTTATCTAGAGACAGAGACTGGTCGAAGATGACACCTAGATTCCGAAGGTTGTGTTGCACACAAACACTTAGTAACCCAAGATTCAGCTCAATAGATGGAATAAACCTTTCAGGTGCAATTATTGGGCCTCTGTTTTATTAGCGTTTAACTGGAGGCAATTGTCGGACATCCAAGTCTTAATTGCATCCAAGCAATCATGCAAAATGCACAGCTGGTCACTCTCATCAGGATTAAAAGAGTAGTACAACTGAATATCATCAGCATAGAAATGGTAAGAAATGCCGCTATACTGGTTAATGAGCTGTCCAAGAGGCAGCATATATAAAGAAAACAACATCGGACCCAGAACAGAACCCTGTGGGACATACAAGTCATACAGGCCATGTGTCTCCAGAACATCCGTGAGCTGCATGGCAACAATTTTTTCCAACAACTTGGACATAAAAGGCAACTTGGAGATAGGCCTATAATTCATTGGGAGGGTCGGGTCAAGATTTGTTTTTTTCAGCAAAGGCTGAACTGTAGCATGTTTAAACTGGCTAAAGACAGAGCCAGTTGAAAGGGAGAGATTAATCATATTTACAACTGAGGAACCAATTGAATTAAAAACATTTAAAAACAAGGAGGGGGGAAGAATGTCAAGTGGGCCACATGAAGGCTTGATTTTGTGCAATAATTTAGTGATGTCCTCTATGGAAACAGGAGAAAAGGAGGTTATGGTTGTGTGACTGGGAACACAAATGATGGGATGAACTGATGACGGAATATTTGCTCTGATGTCGTTGACTTTGTTCAGAAAGAATTTGAGAAAGTTATTGCAATCAGCGTTAGAGAGAGCAGGCACCTGTGGAGCGGTGGTGGAGACAAGTGAGTTTATTGTCTCAAAGAGAACTTTTGAGTTTCTTTGATGTACCTCTAGTTTGGTGGTTTTCCATAGGCGCTCTATCTTCCTACAATTTTGCCTAAAACTGCAAAGTGACTCGTTAATCCAGGGTGATGATTTGGCAGAGATTTTTTTAGTTTTAAAAAGAGCCTCTATATCCAACATGGAGGAACACTGTTCATTAAATAACTGGACAAAAACATCCACATCATTACAGTTCAACAGCACATTGGGGTCAAATAAAGCTGCAAAATTTTCAGTTGAGCTTTGGTTAATGATGCGCCTACGGGACGTATGATTTCGGGGCAGCGGATCAGTATTACAGGAAACATCAAAAAGAACACACTCATGATCACTGACAAGGAAATCCTCTTGTCGAACATCGTCAATAATCAAACCGTAAGAGAAAACTAAGTCCAGAGTATGCCCTGCTATATGTGTAGGCCCAGAAACATGTACGAAGTTAAAAGACTCTGTAGTATTAAGGAAATCAGTTGCAGCCTTAGAGGTAGAATCATCAACATGAAAGTTAAAATCACCAATAATTAGAACTTTGTCCAACTTTATAACTGTGGAAAAAAACTCAAAATCAGACAGGAAGGGGCCTGGCAGGCCAGGAGGTCGATAAATTAAAATACAGTAAAAAGGCCTTAGATTGCCAATTTTTGTCACATTGTGTTCAAAGGAGGGGAAAGAGTCGTTGCTAACTGAACGGCAGTCAAAGCAATTTTTGAAGAACACTGCAAGACCTCCACCACAGCCAGACAGCCTTGGTGTGGTGATTGAGCTACAATCTACAGGACAGAGTTCATTGATGGACGAAAATTCCATGTTCTTTTGCCAGGTTTCAGTAAGGAACAAAAAATCCATATTTTCCCTAGCAAATAAGTCTTTGAGGAGAAAAGTCTTATTGGCAATGGAGCGAGCGTTAAGTAAAGCCATCCTGATAGGAGACTCAACAGAGGGAGCTCCAGGTCCAGCTCCAGCAGAGGCAAGACACAGCAGCCGCAGGTGATAGGTATTCACCCCCCGCCAATACCTGCCTTGTTGTCTAAATCTGTGATTTACAACGACTGGGATGGGACATGAGTAGTTTTGGCCCATCTGATCTTCCATACTAGACAGTCTGCTCTCCAGAGACTGAGTGAACCAAATGCTCACTGCCTTAAAGCCTTTTATCACGTTATTCACTACAACTCCAACACAACTGTCATCACTGACACACAACAACTCAGAAGTGTTCAAACTTGTTTTTAATGATGTGACTAAACCAGCTGACAGGACTGGAATGTGGATCTGTGACTGGTCCAACATCAACCAGTGAGTCTGTGGTGGTTTCTCCCAGCACACTTCCTCGTTTCTCAACAACAACAAAAAGGGAAAACAGAGTCCTCACAGAAGATACGAACAGACAGTTGTGCTCATAAGTTTACATACCCTGGCAGAATTTATGATTTCTTGGCCATTTTTCAGAGAATATGAATGATAGCACAAAAACTTTTCTTTCACTCGTGGTTAGTGGTTGGGTGAAGCCATTTATTATCAAACAACTGTGTTGTTCCTAACAACATGTATGGTGGTTGTGGATGAGGCTCTTTATTTTCTCAGATGGTAAAGCTGCCCATTCTTCTGCACGTTTGAGATCTCCTCAGAGTGGCTCAATGATACTGAGGTCAGGAGACTGAGATGGCCCGTCCAGAACCTTCACTTTATTCTGCTGTAGCCAATGACAGGTGGACTTGGCCCTGTGTTTTGGATCGTTGTCATGTTTGAACGTCCAAGTACGTCCCATGCGCAGCTTCTGGGCTGATGAGTGCAAATTTTCCTCCAGTATTTTCTGATAACATGCCGCAATCATCTGTGTTTCCTGTGCCTTTATAGCTGACATATCCCCAAAACATCAGCGATCCACCTCCGTGTTTCACAGTAGGAATGGTGTACCTTTCATCATAGGCCTTGTTGACGTTTATGGTTAAGTTAAATTTTGGTCTCATCACTCCAAATGACTTTGTTCCAGAAGTTTTGAGGCTTGTCTCTGTGCTGTTTGGCGTATTGTAAGCGGGATGCTTTGTGGCGTTTGCATAGTAATGGCTTTCTTCTGTTGACTCGACCATGCAGCCCACTTTTTTTCAGTGAGTCCTGTATTTCAGCTGAAGTTATTTGTGGGTTTTTCTTTGCATCCAGAACAATTTTCCTGGCAGTTGTGGCTGAATGTTTGTTGGTCTACCTGACTGTGGTTTGGTTTCAACAGAATCCCTAATTTTTCACTCCTTAATCAGTTTGAACACTGCTGATTGGAATTCTCAATTCCTTGGATATCTTTTTATATCCCCTTCCTGTTTTATACAGTTGAATTACCTTTTTCTGCAGATCCTTTGACAGTTCTTTTTCTTTCCCCATGACTCAGAATCCAGAAACGTCAGTGCAGCACTGGATGAAAGATGGTGGATCCCTCCTGATGGGTCCCTCCTGATGGGTCCCTCCTGGTTGTTCCAAAGTCGAGTCTTAAATCTAAAGGTGACCTTGTTTTCTCCATCAGGACCTCTTGTCTTTGGAACATCCTGCCTGCTAGTGTTGTGTCGTTCGCAAACGATTCATTCAAAAGAACAACCGAATCACTTTCTCAAGTGATTCGTTCATTTCTCAGCTCAGTTGAGCTGTCAGCAGCAGCTGCTACAGCAGGCAACAGCACCACGCACGCCGATTGCACCGCATCGCCGATGCCTGAATCACTGAGAAGAGAGTGAGACTCACCAGCTGTAGCAGGCACCAGGCAGGAGCGACGGCGGGAGATAGGGGTGTGTTGTGTTTAAGTGTACCTCACGTACAGTAGGGCACAGCATGTAACAAGTGTATAAAATCTGCAGTTTGAGAACATGCATGACTGTCTGATCCTCTCATTGTTACAATTTGCGAGGGAACTGTGCATGTTCAGTGTGAATCCTTCACTGAATGTACTGTGGGGTGTACGTTCAGTGAACGGATCACTCACTGAGCCCAATTTGCAGCATAGAGCAGTTAAATAGCAAACCATCAGACAGGACACTTAAAACATCATAATTTATAAACACGTTTATTTTTACAAACATGTTTGTCAAAGCAACACAGCCACAACACTCTTGTCTCCCGGAAGACGTGAAACCTGAATGTTCAGCCATGTATCAGTTCAGCACTGAATGATTTGGTGATTCGGTGAACGAATCTTTTGAACAAATCTTTTTAGTGAACTGATTCTAGTGATTCAGTACATCTAAAAGAACTGCGGTGCCCATCACTGCTGCCTGGGGAGATCAGGCTGCAGAATCATTAGTTTTACTTACTTCTGTTGTTATTTTGCCTCCCTTTCTTTGCCTGTCAAAACACTTTATAAAGGTGCTATATGAATAACGTTATCATTATAAGTCATCTTTCCAACCAGATGCAGGAGCCAACTATAAGGTTTTTAGACTTAATTTAAGCAAACGAGTTGCATTTACAAACCCGCGGGTCTCTTTGCTTCACTTTAAGGCCTGTCCTCTATGCTTGAGTCAACTGGTTCTCAGTAGCCTCGACTTTCAGCTCAATCAAGTGCACAAGTTCCTTTTTTGTCTCTTAATCAGTCTGCAGATGGCTTGAAGGTTGTTTTGGAGAAATTTAGATCTTACTCACTGCTCTGAGGATGAGGGGGACTGCACATATATCAAATTAGTGAGATAAAGATCTCCTTCCTTGTTCAGTGTAGCGAGCAGACATCTGATTTTTTTCCACCAAACTGCTACAGCATTAACTTTTTAACTGCTCAGCTGGTGTGACCTGCCCTGTAAGAAAGCCCACCTCAATCAAAAGGTAACTTGGTAACTCAGAGTTCATTGGATTGGTAATTATTATATACGTACTGTTTTGGAAATTGTAATCCATTACACTATTTATTACTGGATAAAGTGATAATATGACAGTAATATGTTACTGCCCAACACTGTGTATTATATAATGTCTCATCTTGACTGTCGTTTCTGAGCTTTGGCACCAAGTGGAGACAGAAGTGACAGTTGGTGTCAGTTTTCATGTTCAGTTTCAAATAAACAGTCTCAGCGTCACCATACAGGAAGAACAAGAAGAGAAAATCAGAAGGAGGGACCAAAGCCACAAGTTTACTAATGTTCAGCTATGTGCTTTATAACCGTCAAATGATGAAAAGTTATCAAGTGGAACAACAGAAGGTCGTTAATGGACACAGCTTTGTTCTGCATTATACGTTTTTAATGACATAAATCTGTCTAAATGTCAGAAAGTCTGCAGTGTCAGTTCATTTTTTAGATGTGATCTAAACTGCAAAGGACGTGGATTAAACTTGATTTTTGGTAAGTAAAACAGAAGAACTTGTTAAAACAGGTTTGATGCTGTCTCACTGTGTCCCCGTGGTTTTTACATCAGATTTTACTGTACAGTCAGTGTTTTACACACTATGTATGGAGTATACGTAGTTTGTAGTTTGGTCAAATATCTTGTGATATTTTCTCATTTTACCTCTTCAGCTTCTTCCTGGAATCACACATGCAGTTAAAAAATACTCCTCGTATCTTTCAGTAAATTCACTCCCAGTCTTCTTCTCTACATATATCATACAGTCATGGATGTACAGTGAAATTTGACTGATTGAATTTGATTTTTTTTTTTTTACAGTGTGATGGCAGGTCAGAGTTGGAGGAAAATGTGGCTTCTGATCTTCTTCTGCCTCCTCGGCCTCACAGAACAACTTGGTAAGTAATATTTTACGGATCCAGCTCCCTGCGATGTCTTTAAAACTGTGACCCTCTCGATTCAGTCCTGTTTGGTTTGACCACCCGTGGTTATCAAGGTGATATTACACCACAACTTTACAAAAGACACAACAAAGTCTGGATGACTGAGGCACAAACAAGCCCCCAGGCTGTTAACCAGAAGTGCTTTTCACTGAAATAAATAAATAAATAAATACTGCATTTCAAACTACAAGGGACTTTTGTATTTTGTTGATTCTGGAGGCTCCTGTGGGCAGTAGGTGGTAGAGGTTCCAGTTTAAAAAGACAAATTTGTCTTTAATTTTAATAAAGAAGTCAGCCACTTACTCCTGTCGGCTGCCACTTCATGTTGGTGATTTTTGACTCGTTTTGACATGTTATACAGGCGTTTTGATTTATCTAAACAAACCTGATGTTACACCTTGGAGTGTTTTTGAAGGAGACTTTTGATTTTTTACTGAGATTGTTTGACACATGCAGTGAGCCCTTCATCTGAAGAAAAAGCATAAAAATGAACTTCTCACTTCTCTCGTCTCATTTTTTAAAGGATCTTGGATCCATGTGCAGGACTTTTATTTTGAAAGGGAAACGCCCTAGGAGCAGCTTTTTCTCGTCCCAAAATATCTGGTGGCATCTCCTCACCTGATTATAAATACTACTTTTAGTCACTTTTATTTCACAAACAACACCTTCAGTTACACCATGGCGTTCTTTAGAAAACACGTTATCCTGTCCAATCAGGATTCAGGATCTGCCTTTTTTTTGATATCAAACAAAAAAGTGACAGAATCACATATGTATGGAGCTAAATTAGGGTCAAAAGTTTTGAACTTGAAAAAATAAAATTTGAAACTGAAAATTCAAGTTTTTATCTCGAATTTAGAAAAATACATCAGTGTATTCAAAATAAAAATAAGTGTACAAAAAGTTTTTCAGGTTAAATATAATTATTTTGAATAAATTATTTATTTTCATTTTTCACTTTCATATATTTTGATATTTGAGATCCTATTTTTTTTTTCAGTTGCACCTTTTTATTTTCTACGGAGCCCCTGAAGGGACACAGAATTTTTTTTTTAGATAATGAGTTTTACGTGCGTGCATGAAACTTTACTTTTTTCAGTTTCAAATCTTTTTTTTCAGGTTCAGACTTTTGACCCTGATTTCGCGTGGAGGGCGTGGCATCACGTTGCCTTCAGGGAACGTAGGAACTAACCAACAATGAACAATTCAACATTTTATGTAGGCTACACCATGTTATTGGCAGTGAAAAAATTTATGTCAGTGACAAACTTCCATATGCACAGTATGCACGAATATCCTGCACGGCTAAATCTGTTTTAATTTCCACTGTAAAAGGCTGTTAATATGTCACTTTATTAAGTTTTAATATTCTTCAATACGTGGTAACATGCAGCAAAGGGCCGAGGGCGGGAGTCGAACCAGCAGCCGCTGCAGAGGATTAACAGCCTCCATACATGGGTCGGACGTTTTACCCACTGAGCTAAACTTCCACCCCGCTTGGTTTTATTTTACCTGAACTCCACACATCACTTAAAAAATATGGAGTATCTTGGGACGCACCTCAACCCCAGCACCCCTAGGTTTCACAACAAACCAACAAACTCTCCTCTTGTGACACTAAAACACGTCCATCTGCATCATGAAATATATAACATATGTTTGACAGAGGTGAGAGATGATGAGTGGGAGGAGCTCAGGCCCGACATCGCTGCACTGCACCACCTCAGAGGACGTCATGATCACATGTTTCATGAAAGGCTCAAGAACTCAAACCAAAGGTATCTGGATAAATGTTTTAATAAATGTCCAATATAATATGCAATATGTGTTTTTTTTTAATCATGAGAAAAGAAATATGCATTTAAAAGATAACAAGCACCTAATTTCATTTCATGAAAATTGACCTCATTTGGAAGTTCCTGTATTCTTACCAAAAAATATTGACTCATACCAAAATAAAAGTCTGATGTGATCACTGCAGCTTTAAAAAGCAGAATAATGACAAATATGAAACAAATACTATCATTTATTATCATTTACATGTATTATTATATTACAATATGTTTGTGATGTTCCAACTAACTTTTAAAATCTAATTATTTCAGTGGTTTTGGGATGTTTCTGAGCATTTGAAGCAACTGATATTTATATTCTAATAAAGTAACATTTTAAATATAAAAGACAAAATGCAACAGAAAATCATACGTCTGTGTGCTCCACCTGTTTTCAAATGTTTCAACCAGTGATCAATCTGGCAATAATCTTACCACTAATCGATCAGTTGTTTGGTCTATAAAATGTCAGAAAATGTTCTGAGAGTTCGGACTCTGTGCTCTTATTTTAATATTAATTCTACATTGTTGTTATATGTAGTAGCAGAATGCACATAGTTGACATAGTTCTTTATTTTCTTGCAGATGTTATAACACAGTTAGTGGAGTTATGCTGGTTGGTGTGGTTTCATGGCAGTTTTTTGCAGTTAGTCATTTTCACCAAAATAAAATACTTTAACATTACAAAAATTATTTAAACTAATGTTTGACAAAAAGAGTGAAGCAGCTATAGCTGCAGTTCA
This sequence comes from Lutjanus campechanus, assembly GCA_027495735.1. NCBI lineage: Eukaryota > Metazoa > Chordata > Actinopteri > Lutjaniformes > Lutjanidae > Lutjanus > Lutjanus campechanus. The sequence goes on along the minus strand of JAJHUR010003159.1, from coordinate 10,984 downwards.
TCACCGAGATATTTTTAAAACAAACAAAGTTATGACTGATGTTGTGAAGGAAGAATTGGTTGATTCATTGATTTGTTGATCAAATGTTGGCAAATATGTTTTTTAAAATTGATTGTTGTTTAATTGATATATAAGTAATTTCCTGAGTACAAGGCTTCCAGCCTCTCAAAAACAAGAATTTGACAATTTTCCTTGTCTTAAAGGGATAATTCAACCAAAAATTCAGTCCTCATCTCCTCACCTTCATGCTGATTGAAGGTCAGGTTTTATTTTTTAGTTCACAAAACTAACTGTTTCAGAACAATGGAAGTGAATGGTGACCAGTTTTCAAACAGAAAAAACAACTAGAAGAACAATAAACACCTTCATGCTGCTCGTCTGCTGTGATCCAAGTCTCCTAAAACCCTGACATGCTGTTTGCACACACACACACACACACACACACACACACACACACACACAGTTCAGGCAGCGTGCACGTGAACGTGGCTCCAAGCTGAAGATCTACAGTGAAGTATCAGGATAAAAACATGGTGGAAATAACATTTTAGCTTTATGTCACAGTTCTGCAGGCCCAGTTTCACTCGATCAGTTTCCCAGCTGTCCCAGTACTTAACCATTCATCTTGCCTCAACTCCACTCTGCCTGTCAGCCACTCCCACCTCATCAACCCGACTCCACCCACCTGTGCACACAGCTGCAGCTCATCAGTAATCAGGTCACTATATAACCCTCTCCAGTTCACTCACTCTTTGTCAGATTGTTCTTCAATCAATGCCTCGTCTGTACCGCAGAAAATCAACACAGACTTCTGTCCCTGACCATGAGTTCTGCCTCAGTGCTCCTGGTTTCTGCCTGCCAGTCTGTCTAGAGTGTATCTACTCACCTCTCCACTGGATCTCAGACTCTCTGCCCGGCCTCGACTCACTTTCTGTCTGCTCCTGATTGTTTCCTTGGACTCTGTGCTCACCTGGTTTTCAACCCACTGCCTCCGTGACTACACCTCCAGCCTGATCCCCCTGGTGCCATCACCTGCCAAAGAGCTGATCTGTCCAATTACTTGCCTGATCATAGCATTTTCTGCCAAACCCCAAATAAAGATCATTACCAATGATTCCTGTGTTCTGTGCTGCATTTGGGTCCAAAACATACCTGTTACACTTTAAGAGACTTGGATTACAGCAGATGAGCAGCATGGAGGCATTTTATGTTTTTATTCTGTTGTTTTTGTATGTAAACTGGTCACCATTCACTTCCATTGTTTGGGAGATTCTGTAACACTGTTTTCTTGTGAAACTCCAGCAGAGTTTTGTGGACTAAAAAAACTGAACCCCACCTTCAATCAGAATGAGGGTGAGGAGGAGATAATGACTGAGTTTACATTTTTGGGTGAACCATCCCTTTAAAATTATAATTAACTGGACAATCAGTGGGCCAAGACAAGATATTTCATGACGTCTGCTTCAACTGTGAGAAATTCTGATGATTTTTAAAGTGTTTTTCTTTTTAAAATATTTATCAATTGATAAAGGGCAGACAACAAAATTGCCTAATAAGTAAAAGTAAATATAGAACAGCACTGACCCTGGTCAGGATTTGTCCTGGTATGTGTTCTTCAACTATGTGTGCTCTTTTCTTTCTTTTAGGGGGTAATGTACCCACAAACTTGAGTCATATTAACTTTTTAAGTGTCTTGTGTGTCCCTTTATTATTCAATAATATAAACATGTTAATCATCTTTCAGGGTGGACTTCAACAAGAACCCAATGAGATTGCAGGATGTTTTGCAGGAGTGTGGGAATTTCACAGCTTGCATCATTCAGATGGAAAAGGTTGGTTTTATTAAAAAAAAGAACTGAACTCTGTTTTACTGGGATCCACATTAGTCAACGTTTAATTCAAACTAGTTCAACAATATATTTTCATTGTGATATACAGAGCAGAGTCTAAGTTTAAGTATATATAAGTATAATTATATATATGTGGAGAGATTTTTTTGTTGGTGTTTTTTCTGTTTGTATCATTTTTTCCTTCTAATACGCTAAACTCCTCCAACTATCAACACATCTCACTCTATTGTATTAATTATCAGATGTAGATCGAGCCTCTCGCTCGCTGCTACCACCCAGAGGTTGATGATGTGTAAACCAGCAGCATTCAGTTGAATGCTTGAGGGCGCAGCTTCTGTGCGCCCCACCAAGCTCCTTCTCTTGTGTTGAGAGGGTCGAACTGTGCATGTAGGAACTTGTGGCGAGAGTAAATGGACGAAAAAATTGAGCCCAAGCCAGAAACACGTGACCTATCCATAACTTTGGACATCGTAAAACATTTTTAACAACACATTTAAGTGCAGATTATACATTTTATTCACTAAGTACGCAATATTGTCGTTGCTCATCTAAAGAAATATACAGTATATATTTTAAAGTAATTGAGTCTTTTTCACTGAAGTTTTGGGATGTTGGGAGAGGTGGGGCGGCGCCCTAACGCCCTCTATTGACCAGCCGCCACTGGTAGTATGTATGAAAAATATCTGAAAAGGGGATTTATTGGGCTTAAAGTGATATTCCACTCTTCAAGAACAATCCACTCAATATGTACTCACCTCTATGCTGATGTGAGGATGGGTGAAGATCTTCAGTTCACAAAACACAGGCTGCAGTTGACATTTTGGCTAAAAACATGGTGTCTTTTGTGGCTAAATTTTAATGTCGCGGCTCACAGACACTTGGATTTGTGTTCTTTTTTTTTACATTTTATCCATGATCACCATTCACTCTAATTAGCCACAAGGCTGTTTTCTGCTGAAACTCCAGGATTGTTTTGTGAACTGAAGAGATACTGAGTGGATTATACTTGAATGATGGAATATCGCTTTAATATGAACGTTTACCCAATATCAAAATGTGTATGTGCTATCTGTTTATCTTGACCTGATTATCTGCTTTGTGTTCATGTTATTTTTATTCTAATTATTTTCCAGGACTTTGAGAGCTTCCTGGCAGCTATTGATGAACACAAGGTGCAGGATTGGCTGCTGACGGCTTCAGAGATCTCTCACAGCTACAGCCGAAAACTTCTGGTCATGACTGATGAGGAAAAGTCAACAAATGTCAGAGTCCAACAGGAGTACAGCCTGAATCCTCGTTACTCAGTAATCGTCAGCAGAGACTGCCTGCACAATGTCTCATGTGTACCAGAGACAGACAGCTACACTGTAGTGAAGATATTTGGACATGTTTCAGAAGATGGACGAAGCCTGTCTGACCTTTCTGGATCGTCACTTGCAGAGCTGATGTTGGAATCACAGCTGGAGGCTGTACCGGTGTTCTCCTTCGATGGAAACACAACCACAGACTTCCAACAAAACTTCATGCAGATTTTTACAGTCCGTGGCTACAAAGTGGTCTTAGAAACAAACCAGGAGAACCACCAGATTTACCAGGTCATGGACCAACCTGACTCAGTTTCTTCCTACCAAAGTCCACAAAGACCAGTAGATCACACCACCCAGTATGACCACCAGCAGATCCTCATCATGGAGAATGATCCTATCGTCAAAACAGCTGCCATTAATCTTTATAAGAAGCATCCAACAGTTAGCTCTGTCTACGTTCTTGATAAAAACCAAAAACCAAAATTGATTCATGGTGAGTCGGTGCCTCTGTCAGAGGACAGCAGACTGGTGCTGGTCGGCCATGGCAAGAGAGAAAACTCTGGAGAGATGAAACTGGCAGGATACACGGCACAGGAAGTTTCTGAAATCATTCAACAAACCCCCAGGGTTGCTGATAAAATTAAAACTACAAGTGTGGTGGCCTGTGAGGTCGGATCAGATAAAGTGTTTGTTGAAACCCTGCTGAAGGAGCTCCATGAGACCGCCGGCATCGAGACAGAGCTTCACCTTAGAGATGCTTTGGTCCAGGTCAGACACACAGGAGAGAAAATCACCCAGGAGATCTCTAGAGAAGGGCTGCAGTGGCAACATAAAGATGACAGCAAGAAAGTGGTAGCAACCCTCGATAGGAACGGAGACGTAGTTATTAGAAGTGAGCCTGGCAGCAGAGGAGAGGCAGTTTTTACCAATGAAAGAAACTTTCTGAAGCCCAAACATTCAAAAAAAAAAAATCAGGAGAACACAGACAGCTGGCCAGAGGAGCCACAGAGATTTATTGACCCAAATGTTTTTAAGGAGTTTGACCAAAGTGAAGTTGCTCAAATACATAATGCCTGTGATGAACTTGAAGCTCTGTCCTGGGGATTCTTTCATGAAGATCTGCCCCTTCCAGAAAAAATCAACACCCAAAACCTGCAGCAAATAGAAGACCATTATGTGATAGGAGAAAAACCAGGTAACAATATGAGGTGGATCAGAGATGAGAGGAAACTAAAGGATGTTCTCTCCAGGTGCTACGAGATCAAATCAGGAAAAGATGTCAGAAGTATCATCCGTCACTATGCAAAGACTGGAGAGAATGAGTGGACATATCTGATGGTCAATGACTGGATATATGAAGTTGATCCTGTAAATCTGTATGTGTTTCCAGTTGGAAAAAGACTCAACAACAATCAAAGAGATAAGAAAAGCATTAATGATGTTAAGGAATCTATTGAGGCCCAGAGAGAAAGGGGCAATGAACAATACCCAAAAATTCGAGAACAAATTTTTGGTAGAAGTACATACAGAAAAGGAGACTATGCTGAGTATGTGAAAGATATTTTTCATGGAGAGCCGATACCTTGTGATAACAAGAGGATACCCACTGAGGCCTGGCGAACCACATATTTCACTGCATCAGTTATATCTGAATCTGCTAGAAACTTCCGGACATTTCCTCTAATTCTTATGGCTCTGGATATGACTGAAAGTGAAGACAACAATATTAAAGAGAAAGGACTGAATTTTCTTTCTGAAGAAGAAGCACATTCAATGGCAAGAGGAGGTAGTTGGTTTGACTCGAGCAGACGTGGATTTCATGGATCAGCAGCACCTTCAACTAAGGGGAAATCAATAATCAAACTTAAAGAGGTCCTAGAAAAAGAATATGATCTGTTCAATTCATGGATCAGAGAAAAAGGAAACAATGTTCAATCTCAAATGTTGGAGATTGCAGAACAATACAAGATAACTGAGAGTAATTCAAATGAACAAAAGACCATAACCGATGATTATAATACATTCAAAAAAGAAATAGGAGATTGGAGTGAACCTTCAACATCTGGCGCATTAGGAGGCTACAGTGACGGCCACGTAACATCACAAGACCTAAAATCTTCCTCAGAGTTGGAGAATTCCTTCAAACCTGAATCATATTTCTCCAGGACAAGAACATTAGCTGCTGAACAAATCCACCAACAGATGAAGGCAGAGTTTGTTGAAGTTGTGGCAGGACTGCACATCCAGGAGGCCAGAGTGGAGAATGGACTCTTCATTTGTCATGTTGTGTCTGAGGGGGCTGATCCTGAACCTGTTGAGTTTAGGTTTGAATTATCTCCAGAGACTCAACACTACAATGAACAGATGTTGACCAACATTGACACAGCAGCTCGTGATCTGGAGAGTTTTAGTGTTGACTCTTCTCATCAAGTCAGCAAGTACGCAGAACACACTGGGACTGCTGTGGGGATGCTGGGTCTCATGTTGGGGATGAAAGGAGCTGTTAATGCTTTTGAACAGGGTGACATCAAAGATGGAGTAATAGGATCTTTGCAGACAGCTCATGGAGTGACAGCTATGGCATCATCTGTTATTGCAAAACAAACTCTGTCCTCAGAGGCAAGAATAGTAACAGCAGTTATGGAAAGTCCTGTGATGAAGGGTACTATGAAGGTTATACCAGTAGTGGGAATTGGATTTGGGATATACGGTGCTGTTGAAGATTTTAAGAGAGGTGACACACTGGGAAACATTGATGGTACCTTAGATGTTGGTATGGTTGCTTTGGATGTTGTTGAGATTGCTCAGCCTGAACTGGCACCGATTGTGATGCCTATAAACGTGGCTCTGTCAGTGATCCGGATGGCCATTGATGATATTTATATGGGCATACAGAATGAACTAAATAGCCTTCCTAAAGATGCTAATCCTTTAGAGAAAATGGTTGCTGTTCTTCGTGGATTTGGGGAGGGGCTTTTACATTTTGGAATTCATGTGGCAAGTTTCTTTTACGATTGGCATTATGATGAAATCGAGGCGGGACACAGACTTGTTGCACAGATATCAGACTATCACAAATATTACAGAGTCACAAAGGAACAGGGTGGGATGAGCGCCATTGATTTTAGTGGTGGTGACTCGTGACTCATGAGAGTCCTAGAAAGAGGTGTTGGAATATTGACACACATGGAAGCCAAGATATTATTCTTGGTCTGGGAGAGTCTCATGAGTTAGAGCACAAAACTCTGCAGAAGAAAATACTCCTGTTCATACCAGCCGGCTCTGTGACTGTGGTGTCAGGTTATGAAGCTCTATCATATTCAAGATATGGGAAATACACAGGAAATAAAGAGTCGAATCGTTTCTTTGCAATTCAGAGAGCACAGGATGAACACATGATTGAAGTCATGTTAAGTTACTATTACACACTTCATGGAGAACCAGGTGATGATACGTTCTTCCTCGGTCCTCAGAGAAGTTATATTGAAGGCTCTGCTGGAAAAGACACATACATGATCCCTGAAAACGGAGGGAAAACTACTATTAACAACTACGATCCTTCCAAAGCTCTGGACACTCTTCATTTCCAAGTTGATTACAGTGATATTTCTGTGTCTAAATCTGGAGATGATGTTGTTTTGATGTATGAGGACAGTCATACCGTGACCATAAAGAGCTGGTTTTTAGGAGAATCGTATCGTCACATGAACATGATGTCAGGAGACGGTGTCTTATTCGAGATTTCCTCCACTGTGGTCTCTTCTGTGCGGCTCGTGGCCAGAGGAATTAACAAGATGTTTCAGAAACAGGGTGAAGTTGTGAACACATCACAACCACTTTTACGTACAGTTACAAACATCTTTGGGTCTCAGCATGATGATGTGCTCATTGGGAATGAAGAGAGGAATATGATAGATGGAGGAGGAGGTCATGATCGTTTGATCGGTGGTGAAGGAGAAGATATATACCTGGTCAAATACAGACAGCAGTCCTCAGTGTTGATCGAGAATTACTCCATAGACAATAAAACAGACGTGGCCATAATAGAAGCAGATCTTCACAGTTTCAAAGTCACGGTTGAAGGTGATGATGTTATTCTGAACGCTCTCCATAACAATGCATTCATCCATGTGACTTTAGTAAGGTGGTTCAGGTCACCAGCAGACAGACACCTGCTCGTTGTCACAAAGGATCTGATCACCTTCACAATCTCAGATAAAAAGACTGACTGCCAGCAGAGTGACACGTTCACTAAGTGCGTACAGAGTCACAGCATCGACTACAGCAGCTCTCCATCTGCTCTGGTGGTGGACCTTCAGCAGGACGAGGCTCTTGATAGTGTGATGGAGGTCCGTGGGTCAAAGTTCAACGATGTCATCAAAGGGAACAAAGAAAACAATGTTTTTACACCAGGAGGAGGAAATGATTTCCTCCAGGGTCGAGAGGGGGAGGACTGGTACGTTATCACACCAGGTGAAGGAGTAAAAACCATCAACAATCAATCACCAGATCGAGCCACAGACATCGTCTTCCTAAAAGAACAATATCAGCATATAAGATGCACCTGTCAAGGACAGAACATCATTATTTTGGTTAATGGCACAACAGAAGTTATTTTACAAAACTGGTTTAATTCAAAGAATTTTCAACACCTGCACATCAAGACCAGTGATGGAATAACAGCTGGACTGTCGTCCAACCACAGCAGCTGTGACGACTCTTTAATGTTACCATTAACTGTTGATTATAGAAACCAGAAACCTGAACCGCTTACTTCACAAACACATCTGCAGGAACATTCAATACAGGCTGAAGATGAGTTTCTTAGTTTCTTAGTTTCTTTCTGTTTTAGATATAGAAGCAAAAACTCAGGGGACAGATTCTTCTGTGGCTATCAAGGCAAAGTGATGATGATGAATAACTCTGATTCAGTTAAAGAAATGCATGGATCCTCAGGTTTCGACATCATGGTCGGCAGCAGCAATGACAACTTGCTTGATCCTTACACAGGTGGGGCACTAATGTTTGGAGGTAAAGGAAAAGACACTTACGTCATCAAACATGGATATGGAGACGAGTTAATGATCGATAACTTTGCAGAAGATGGGAAAATTGATACTGTATTGGTTGACATGGATTTCCTCGATGGCAGCCAAATCGCAGTGGACTCATGGACAGGAGATCTGAATCTGAATATCATAACAAATGGGGAGGAAATAAAAATCAGCCTCCTCAACTACAATCATGGTTTCCAACATCAGCACCTACAGTTTAAGAGCTCTGATGGGGTGCACTTTAAACTCAAATTACAAAACTCAACAGGGGATGTCCCACTCGTTCACATTGAAGCTTTCAAAGTGGCTCTGAAACAGTCGCAGGGTGACTGTCGTTTGGACCTCAGCTCTCACAGAAATCTGTCAAAGGTCCACACTGTGCAGGGCTGTCCCTCCCAGTCCAATGACATATGGGGTAATGATCAAGACAACGCTCTGATTGGTGGGTCGAAGGATGATGTTTTGGACGGAGGTGAAGGAGACGATACGCTGATTGGAGGGAGTGGAGATGACATCCTCATCGGTGGCTTGGGAGACGACACCTTTTACGGCGAGGATGGAAACAACACTATGATGGGAAACACTGGCAGGGACGTCTTCATTCCCGGACCAGGTGCCGATCAAGTGGACGGAGGTCCTGGCAGAGACACTGTCCTGTACCGGGGAGATCATGAGAAGGGTAAAGGGGTTTATGTTAACCTGCTGACTGGACAAGGCCGCTATGCTGATGCTGAGGGAGACGTGTTGAAGGACGTGGAGACGGTCATCGGCACCATCTATTCTGATGTCTTAGTGTCCGGTTATGAAAGTTCTCTTCTCAAAGGCTCGGACGGAAACGACATCCTGGTGTCCACTGGTGGTGATTACTTAGTCGGGGGTGATGGACACGACATTTACATGTTGGCTTTCCAACACGGTTCGGTCACGATCGACAACTGTGCCAAGGACAACGCTACAGACGTCCTGTACTGGAGCTCACAGTCAGCACCAATATTTGACTGCCAACTTTCATCTGACAGACTTCTCCTGACTTTCTCTGGACAAAACAAAACAAAAATTAAAATTTCACTGCAAGGCTGGACAAGTGATGATGATGAATGTGGTCATCTGAAGCTGGTTTTCAGAGACGGGGAGGTTTCAGTGAACCAGCTGGTGCAAAAGTGTCAGGAGGTCGCTGCCTGGTCTTCAGCCATGAGTTGGACTATTCGCATCAGCCGTGTCATCCGTCAGTCTGATTTCATTGTATAAACATACAGAAAATCACATATGAGAAACAACAACAGACACAAGAACAACCAGAAACTAACGCTGATGCAGAATCAGTGCTGCAGCTGAAATTTATCTTAGTGACACAATATCTGAATTTAACCGACTGATGTCATTTTCATCTTCATTTATCATTTGTGGTTTATGATCACAGATTATATTAGTTTGAAAGTTTGTGACTTTTAATGATTTCAATGACAAATCTTGTTTTCTAGTCAGTAGCATGGTGTCTGGGTTGGATAAAATGTAAATGTAAAGTAAAATGTGATCCAGTTGTCGACTCCACACCTTCTGACAAGACAATGAAACTGACTTTATGTTTTTAATGAATAAAATAAATTTCTGTTTTACCACTAACCTTCATTTCTACATTAATGTAAACAAATGCTTCATAATCAAATCAAATCATATGTTACAGTTATTGTAAAAATCCTTTATGATTAAATCTTGTAAATAAAATCATTAAAATGTTTGTGTTGAAAGATTTATTTTAACTAACTGGTGAAAGTTTGAGTAAAATGAAAGAACAGTTACAAGAAGAGAAAAGCTGCAGAGGTTTGATGAAAAGTTGCTTCATGGATTCTTCTTGGAAAAGGCAGATAAATGTTGTGGTGTTCAGAGTGATCATGTGATTGATGAGAGGCTCAACTGGAGATTAAAAAAACAAAACAAAAACATGATTCAGCCACAATTCAAAGTGCTGAACAGTCACATGATTCATGTTTAAAGCAGAACATGAAAACAAACAGCGACTTCATCTGACTCATTAGAGAAAAGTAATGATATTTTAACTGATTCATTTAGTGTTTAAATTTAAATACGTACACACACTCAAAAAAATGAGGCGATCGGTTGCAACAAGATTTTGAGTTGATAAGTTTAAAATCTGGAGGTTATCAGATATCGTTAGTGTTACATGTTTGCAGTTCAATTAAAATGAGGGATTAAAGCAACTCAAATATTTAAAGTAAATCAAACTTTTCATTCACACACTGAAAAATTTTTGACTGTAAATTCACAGTTAATTATTGGCTACTAATTGCACTAATGCATTAAGTTTTGTTTTATTTTAATGCATTTCTAAGTTCTTGTAAACCATAAATTGCCTTGTGTATGAATGGTGCTATACAAATAAAACTACCTTGCCTTGCACAACTTTCACAGTAAATTACTGTATGTAAATTTACAGTAAATTACTGGTGACCATTTACATGACTTTCACAGTAAGTTATTAGCGGTGTGTTATTGTAGAATTACTGTATTTATCTAAGTTTACAGTTAATATCATTATATTACTGTAAATTAGCAGTAAGTAATTACAGAATTGCTGTATTAACTGTAACTCCACAGTAACCTGTAGATGTTACACTTAGGCTGAATCCCATTTCACCCCTTGGCCCTACCCCTCCGTTTTGCGCATTCACGTGGAGGGGTAGGGGTGTCCCAATTCTCATTATGACAGAGGGGTAGGGGGAAGTGGTAGGGCTATGAACCCCTCCAAACGGAG
>JAJHUR010003151.1:1687-19981 GCA_027495735.1 Lutjanus campechanus | reverse complement strand
AGGGAAATAAATTATGATAAAAAAAAAAAAAAAAAGAAAAGAAAAGAAGAAGAAGTACGGGGATTGTGCAGGAAGCTTTGTCATGCAGTGAAAGCAAAATAATATATAGGAGGTGGACTTTTTTTTTTTTTTTTTTAAAGTACACAGATAAAGGGGGGTAGCAAGATTAATAAATGAGTAACATTAGTCAAAATTTATATCGTTTTGATCTTTTCTATTTTTCAGCTTGACTAAGGAGTATAACCTGACAAGCCAAATGCTTTGTGATTTCGTGAATCCAGCTTAATATCAATTTAGAAGTAATATTTGGTTTCAGTTGGTCCATTTTTTTATATGTGAAATTTGCAAAAAAAACAACAACAAACAAACAAACAAAAAAGATAAACAGTTGGTTTAAACAGCAAACATCTTTGTCCATTGATTTATTTTCTAAATAAAATAAAATTACAAATCACCTTTTTTACAGTGACACCTCAGTACACTGTCACATAAAAACAAAAATGATCAGAGTGCTTTAAACTAAAAATGATATGGATCATTTATTTAGGCATATGTTTGACCATGTACTCAGTCTGCCTCTCATCGTGTTATTTGTTGGGGACCAGGGCAGTGAGCACATGATGGGGGGTGTATTTTTTACACAGGTTCCTGGGCTGCTGTGCGGCTTTTATTCAAAAATCACCATTCCGGAGAGCAATCTGATCTGATCAGCACACGGGCATTTCACAGGGAGGGCCGCCGACAGGACCGATGTTGGTGAGTACCACACTGAATTATGTAAATACAAATGTAAAAGCATCTTGTAATGATGCATACGGGCCTGCACGGCTGCCGATAACCGGGCTGAGGACAATGCTGGATGTGCTCCTGTGGTACAACATCAGCCCAATAAGCTGGATGTCAGCATGGTGCAGTCTCGATGCTTCAAATCAAGGTCGATGTGAGCCGCAGCTGCAGGATAATATCGCTCCCAGACGCTGAAACCTTCAGCGTGTGTGGAGAGAGCCATCTCCATTACAGCTGTGGGTATATGCAGCAGGAAAAACCATAGATCCGATTATCTTATCGATATTTTAAGCAGATGGGAATGCGGCGTCCACTCGTGGGGGGAAAACCACAACAACCACTCCTGCAGCTGCGGCAAAAGTTCAGCGTAATGGCTTTATAAAATACCACCACAAATACGTCAAGGGCAGGGCAAAATGCGTGCAATCCTAACACTGAACCCCAATACGAGCCAATAATAATGAAGCTTATTGTTTTTAACGAGCACTTCAGCACCATGGAGAGGTCATGATTAGGTCCGCCTGTCATACTGAATATAGGAGGTGATCTGATGAGGGGATTAGGTCTTTGTGCTCATAATACCATAATCTCAGTGTCATCATCTGATCAACACTGTGAGCGGTTGGGGATTTATTGTGTTTAGTGTGTTAAAACCTAAATCAGACCCGAAAGCAGCGCGATCGAGCTGTTGTTTTTCCTCCACTTCAGCCACAAGCTGAGATGGTTGATGTTTAGATGAGGGTGTTGACATGTTTAGACTGGGCGGGTTTCATCAGACCACTGTGTTCAGTGTGATGATGGCTCAGGTTACTTTACTAGACACCATGATCACATTTCAGGGGTGTTGAAATCATAATACAGATTGATTTACACAGAAAATAGTCAGTTTGAATCACTGTGTTGGTCCTGTATTGCTGTTTAGACTAATAATGTATGTAAAAAATTATAGGATGTTTGAGAGCTCGGTGATATGGCTAATAAATAATATCTCAATGTTTTTGGCCATTCTGCGATACACAGCATATATCTACATATACACGTTTCTCTAAAATAACATACCATAAATTCTGAAATAATGCAAACATATGGTGATTTTGTAGAATATGATGCATTGTTGTAGATTAAACTAAACAGATTAGCTAAAAGTAGCACAGCCTTAAACATACACATTAATGCAGCAGTAATTTAAATCCAAAAACAACTCAAACATCATATATAATAGTAAAAAACTGACATGAACCATTTTCTGTGCAATGACTCCTTAAAAATGCTTCCACAAAAGATTAACAGAATGAGATTGTTTATTAATAATCATCAGTAATGTGGACATAATGACTAAGTGGGTAAAGGCAAATAATAGAACTCAGGCTGCAACAAGCGATTATTTTAATTATTGATTAATCTGCCATGTATTTTTACGATTAATTGATTAATCGCTTAGTCTATTCACTGTCAGAAAATGGTGAAAAATGTTGATCTGTGTTTCCCGAAGCCCCATATGACATCCTGAAATGTCTTGTTTTGTCAACAACCCAAAGATATTCAGTTTACTGTTTTGGAGGTATAAGGAAAATAATTAATAAATAATAAATAAATAATAATTACTTGCAGCCCGGTCATTTAGTTACTTAATTACTTTCTTGATTAATCGAGTAATAGTCTATAGGATGTCAGAAAAAAAAGTTACAAATGCCCATCATATTTCCCCAGAGCCCAAAGTGACAACTTTAAATCCATTTTTTTTGTCTGACCAAAAGACCAAAACTCAAAGATGTTTGAATGACTATCATAGAAGCCTCAGAACACTCAAACCAAAATGGTTGCTCATCAGTTTTCTGTCAATTAAAGCTACAACAGTTAGTCAGTTCAATCAATTAGTTAATCATTCTTCAAATAAAATGCCAAACATGCTGGTTGAAGCATCTTAAATGTGAGGATTTGCTGTTTTTCTTTGTGATTTATGACTGTAAATGAAGAGTCTGTCAGTTTCTTGATATTTTATCGACTAAATGATTCACCGAGAAAATAACCAGCAGATTAATCAATAATAAAAATAAAGTCGCAGCCCCACTATCAATTGACTGATCAGTTTAGCTATAGTACTAGTTAATATAGGGTAACACTTGTATTTTCCTTTTTTGTTGTTGTTGTTTGGCTCATTAAAAACAACTGAAAAATCATAAAAGAGACAGAGGAGAGTGCAAAGAAATTAAGTGTTTGCATCCTTACTGAACTGTGGCGTCATCTGTTCATTTGTCAATACATGAGGTGTTATATTTGTAGAGATGCTCTTCAGATGTCAGAAGAATGATGAACTACTTCACAAACAGTTTCCTCAGAGGTCATAAGTCACGGATCGTAAATCTGGCACCAACGCCGACCACATTATATGAATGTGGACGAATGGGACACTTTGAGTGGGAAGAGGTAACAAATGACTCTACATAAGAGAAAAAAAACATCACATGCTACATGGTCTGACTCACTTGAAGCAGTTTTCCTGTTCTGCAGGACGTCAAGACCAAATTAGAGCAGACACAACAAAGCGAGATGACAGATAACAAACAATGCCGGCAGTCACCGTAGACAAAAGCACTGAGATGACGCGTGTGGGTGTTAGACGATGTAGAAGTAATAGATTAATAAGTGGCCACAGCTCGTCCTCGAAGAAGAGACGGTGATTTCTGTGTTTGTTCAAAGTGTAAAACAGACATTTACTCTGATATAATAGATGATCTCAGTCCAAATTGTGAGCGAGGAAGAGAATCTTTGATCATATGTTATTTAAATCTGGTATAGAGTGAAAATGTGTTGTATCATAAAAGTTTAAAAAGCAAACAAGAATAGAGGTTGTTTTGTATCTGAAACTAATTCTTTATGGCTACATAATTTGTGTATTTATGAAAAAGACAGACAGGTATAAAAAGTATGTTGGTTCTAGGGCTGCAATCAATTTTAATTGGTTATTTTCACATTATAAGTCTTAAAATTGCTTCTTTCATCCAACAGCACAAAAGCAAAAGACTCTTCATTTAGTATCATAAATGACTGACAAAGCTGATGAAAAATGGCTGAAACAATGAATGACTTATCAAAAGTCTGCAGCTTATTTTCCTTCGATCAGCTCGTCGATTAATCGACCAATCGTTGCAGCTCTAGTTGGTTCCAGTAAAGAAATTTGACACAAATCATGAAGATTTTTGGGGCAAATGCAGATATGGATGGATTCTTTATACAGAATATAATATACAGAAACACATATTTTGCATTTATCGTCAAAAGTGGTTATCAAACACAAGATATGTAACAGAGGCAGGATATTTTGCAGTTCATCTATAAACTTTAGGGACATCAGGGCACTGAAACAGTAAACGTCTGCCAGTATTTTGAATTTGAAAAATTAAAAATGATAAAATCTAAATGATGTCCTGTTAAAATAAAAGTTTTCATATTGGTGCACATGCCAGTACTGGTATCGGTTGATTGATACATTTGCCGGTTTCTAAAATTGTAATAATTTTTCTGTTAGTTTGTGAAAAAAGTAGGAGATCAGAGTATTTTATCGATACCTGAGGGGAAAATTGGGTTATGTTATATTCGCTCCCGTTCAAGAGCACTTGTACAGAGTATGAATGTTCTGTTGAAATGGGAGCATAATGCAAGCGTCTCAAAAATCTAATTTTGGTTCTCTTATTAATGTTCACAGGGTTGAGGGTAGTGGGCTTACAGGGCCAGTGATGGCTCATGGAAAGAGGCCAGGAACCATCTCCAAAATCTTGGCTCCCAGCCCTCCTCCGTTCCCCGGTCCAGCACTCACTGCACAGAGCCAAGAGGAGGCGTCCGAGCAACCACGGTGCACCTTGAAGGATGATGACAACGACCAGCTGACTCCTCCTGTCCCTGCGAACCACTATTACATGAGCTGTGACCCGAGTCCCGAGGACATGGAGGACACCTGCTCTGAGTACGACAACGTGGGCTCGGATGTGGAGCAGGACTATGATGAGGTGCTGCACTTAAACAGGGAGGGCGTAGTGGACACCAGGTACTACAAGCAGTACTGTCCTGAGGATGGAGGCTATATAAAGCATGCAGGAGGTGATAATATTAATGAGAACAGCGGTGGTGGTGACCAGTTCACTCCCAGGCCTCCTCGCCACAGCACAGAAACATGTGAGGGATCACAATCAGACGCCAAGCCTCACAAGACGGGCCATCGCTTCAGGGCGCACTGTGCTCAGGATGAAGCAGAGAGGGAGGTGGAGAAGAGCCAGGAGAACAGGTTCTTCTTCACTGATGGAGATGAGATAGAGGAGGTGCTGGATGGAGCCAAGTTTATAGAGGATTTAGAGGAGACAGAGACCGGTGTTCAAAGACAGACGGGCCTTTATCAGGACAATGAGAATGATCGAGTTAGAAAGGGAAGTGATGAGAGGGAAAGGGAAGATGACACCAGAGTCGCAAGAAACCACAGTATCCCAGGAGGCGGTAAGAAGTGTGAGCCGTCTCACGTGGGCTCAAAGGAGAAAGAGAGGCAGGGGAAAGGACGAGGGCGGAGGGGGACAGGAGAGGACATGGAGCACGTTGTGTCTGGGGTCAAAGCGTGCACAACCAACAGCACTGAGCAGCGTCCAAAGACATCGTCAAAGGACTGCAAAAAAGTGGCCGTGCGGACCAAAGCTCGGTCCGGTTCCAGCAAGCAGCATCCTCCTCCGCCGCCGCGTCATTCCCACGCCCCGCCGCCCGCTGATACCCAGAAGGCCCCGCCTCGCAGAGAGACTCCTCCCGTTCCCAGACCCAGTCCCTCCTCCGCTGCCAGCCGGGAGAGCGAACCCCGGGTTATCAAACCATCCCTGGCTCCTCATCACACACCTGAACAACAGAGGGAGCCTCTGGAGGAGAGGCAGAGACGGCCAGAGAAGCCCCAGCAGGTAACAATACAAATAGGGCAGCTCTTTGTCACATCTCATCCCCCTGTGGCTTCTGTTTGTTAATGTTCCTGCACAATCCTCCAACAACGCTGTGTCCCACAGTGAATGAAAGAAGATTTTAATAAAAATGCTTTTGCCTAAAAATAGTGCATCGTCCCCCACGGGGTAATCATCTACATAAGACAACAAGAAGCATTTAAAATAAAAACAAGGCTTGCCTGAGTTAAAACAGATGTTTGTATACAGCAGGTTGAGAAGATGAGTGCGGCTGTGATACCTGAGGACCTGCCAGAACAGCCGGTGAGGCCTCAGTGTCCGGAGCTCGTCCCTGCAGAGGAGAGCAACGACACACCCAAGGTAAAGACTGATTACACAATATTAACACAACTAATTTGACTTTTTCTAACTTTATGATTCCCTTTTTATAAGAAGTGCTTTTGTAACTACTGTATATGGGCCACAGCTAGACCTGTCATGGTAACTGCCTTTGTTGGATGATATATTGTCCCAGAAATACCTGCAATAAACAACATTATTTTATTTCCAAGCTAAAATATGTAAGACCCTAGCATTCAAAAATGAGTGCTGCAGTCCAGATAGAGAGTTGGAGCCATAGACAGCATGTTAAATAGGTTGAAATCCTATTTAATATCCATAATATGGGTGAAGCAGGTGTTTCCCCTCCTGCCTCCTCCTCCCCAGACTCAAAGCTCAGGCAGGCTGGGGCCAGATGAGTGCAACATTATATTATAATTATATTAATTATGAGCGACAACGAGTCCTACACAGCAGGTTGATCATCTGTTTATAAGTGTCAATGTAAAATAAGCCAGTTTCCCTGAAAATAAAAGCCCACTGCTCTGAAAATACACACTCTGGAGTTCAGTGACTGTCGTCCTCACTGCCTGCCAGACTCCATCAACATATTGCTCACTTTAACTGTTACAAACATCTACTCCTTCTAAATGAGTATTAATGATTTCTTTCGACTCATAAACAGACACTAACTCACTGATTTAAACTCATACTAATGTGAAACTGGTGAACAAAAACAGCCAGTACTTTCATTCAGCATGTTTCCTTATTTTCTGATGGTCATTTATGATTTAACACTGTAATAATATTACATATTTCTCCTTTAAGACCATTTATTCCACTGATATAAACATAATATAATAGAATGCAAGTACATCCTTTCAAAGAGCAGTTAACTCTTAAATATTAAAGAAAAAATATTAAAATACACCAAATAGATAAGGCATAAATGAAATAAAACCACAGAACCTAAACAATAAATAAAATCAGCTCTCAGGCTTTATTGACACAAATTTAAAAAAAGATTAAACAGTTAGCAGAGGGGTACAGTAAGTCTTAGGTTAGTTGTATTATCATGCTGTCTGTTCTTACAAGATGTTGGCTTAAATACTGAATAAAAGGAGTATAATGTTATTTGTATTTAAGTATTCATTATACGTAATCTACTTAGTTACTTTTAGAATCATAACTGAGCACCAAGTAAAATTTGAATGAATATCCAAACTTTTCATCTGCATTTGTGTAGCCAATAGACTGTGGCTGCCATTAACAAATATTTTCATTATGAATTAATCTGTCGATTGTTTTCATGATTCATCAGTTAGTCTACAAAATGTTGAAAGATACTGAAAAATGCTTATCACAGTCTCTCAAAGTGACGTCTTTGTCCAACCGACAGTTCAAAACTCAAAGACTCTTCATTTACTGTAATAAATGACAAAGAAAACCAGCAAATCCTCACATTCGAGAAGCTTCAACAAGCAAATGTTTGACATTACTGAATCCAAAATGACGGAAACAATTAATCAGTTATCAAAATGGCAACTCGTTTTCTTTCAATCAACCAAGTGATTAATCGTCTAACTGTTGCAGCTCTAATTTAGACTGAAGATTCTGAGAAACAGGAACCCTTTTTGACTGAATAGCTGCTGTTGATAATGTCTTATACATCAACGGTTAAAAAGTAACTTGTACTCTGACTAGTTTTTGACAAGAGTTTTTGAATACTTTCACTTAAGTATTTTTTAACACCAGTAGTTTTACTCGTAATTGAGTAATATTTCAGTAATGTAACAGTATGTCTACTTGAGTACTTTTCAGTAAGAGAGGTGCCTGGTTGCTCTGTGTACTCAACCACAGATGAACAAAGTGATGCTCTTGGAAAATAATGGAAAAAATCCTTCATTAACAGGAACCAGACACTTAAAATAAAGTAGCCACAAGGAAGGAAAAATTAAAATTAAATAATTTAAAGGAAAGTTCAAAGTCCTGGCGAACTTTATACTATAGTGATTGAAACATGTTTATTATTTATAATTATTTAGCTCCTACAATAAAGGCTTTTTAATTTTCCCTTTTCAATGCTCCTACTTATTTTTGCCTTGATTTCCTTCCTGTTCATCAGATTGGCTAAAATGTTGGTGATACTCTTATGTAAACTAACATGCATGTAAACATAACAGGCAATAATTATGAAGATCTCATTCATATATTGTGCATTAAGATGATATCTTAATTATTGTGAGAGGTCTGGTCATAATACTCATCAATATGCACTGTGATAATTGATAAAGCTGATGTGTGTCTGCTCTATAAAACTGTTTACCTTTACTTTTAAGAAAACACAAGAAGCTGCTGCGTTTCCCAGCTTTGAGGACGGTAATTATCTCATCATTTTCTTAGTTTTTTTTTTTCATAATTCTTTGCAGCACATTACAGTGTTTTACAATGCGAGTCCTTTGTTTTTTTGCTTAACAGTCCCAGGTCCCTGTGAGCCAGAGGATCTTATTGATGGGATCATCTTTGCTGCTAACTACCTTGGCTGCACTCAGGTGTTGTCTGATAAAAATCCGTCCAAGTCCGTGCGCATGTCCCAGGCCCATGAAGCCGTCAGTCGCATCAAGGTAATCCGTCTCTTCAGGGTTTGTTAACACCCATTAATTTGGTCTGTAAATATTCAGATCTGCCAGAGAGGTTATTGTACACGTCCTTCTCGTTCCTGTGTCCAAAATAATGCAGGGACAGATTTCAAAGAAATTTGGCAGACAGATTTGGGCTCGCGTTCAGGAAGGAATTGATTAGAATTTGATGGTGATCTGGCTCTGGGATTTGTTCCATTAGACAAGTCGCCTTTTTTTTAAGCTTTAGCCATCAAACTAACAGAGATGCACACTTGATTCCAAATCCTCAGGGTGCATTTACAGGTTTAACAATAGAAACTTATGTCTCTGTATATAACAGCAAGGTACTTGTTCAGCACTGGCAGACGCTTGTGCTCCCAAAGTGCCTTTTTACTTTGAGTTTCAACGAATTAATGGAATTTTTAAGTGTATATGTACCTGAACAGCCAGCTGACTTATTGAAGCCGTGCTGCAGGATCATTTCCTGACCACACGGTGGAGCTGTTGCATGCTCTGTTATTTTGCTTTCATGCCCATGTCACTGTTCTGACAAACAGGGTTGGGCAGTAATGGATTACATGTAATCAGGATTAGTGTTGGGCAATGATATGTTACTCATTAGTAACCCATTACTGTAATATTATCATTTAACCCAGCAACATGTAGTGCAATTACCAAAGCAGTAATGATGTTACAGTTACGAATCCAAGTAACTCTGAGTTACTGAGTTACTTCTTGACTTCTGTAGGCTCTTAAGACATGTACGTGTAGCAGGTCAGGGCAAGTCACATCAGCTGTTTGCCAAAAAATTAAATAAATGACACAGGATGAGGGAGAGGGAGAGAGGCATACTCTCACAGGAAGTACTGTGATTACTTTGAGTTTGTTATGCTACTTTCTTTCCACCATAGCCAACATCTGGACAGCTAATAACTAACATTTCCTGGGTGTTCTGTTCTGGTTCTGGATCAGCAGCTCAACTTTGGAGCAACAAGGCCTCCAACAAAGTACAAAAGTAATGTAGTAACAGAATGAGTAATTACTTTTGATACCAAGTAATGAGTAAAGTAATATATACTTATTACACTTCCTGAGTAATTTGCCCAACACTAATCAGGAATATGTAATCAGATTACAAAAAAGTTTCTATAAACAGCCCAGATTACATTTGTTATTTAAGTAGATTATAGTTACATTGTTACCTGATTACATTTTTACAATACATATTTTTTATTATAATTATGAAATATAGGCTGAAAATGTTCTGCTATAAAACAAAAAGTGAGTTACTGATTTATTGAATAATACAAAAGTTTTCAGATTAGATTCCTTTTGTTGTAATCCAATGAATTACATTACTAATAACAAAAATTACCACATCATTTGTAGTCAGTTACTGGCTACATTTCAAAGTAATCTTACCAAAACCCTACTGACCAGGGCAGGAATTTCATCGAGGCCACAAAGGCCACAGTGCCCCCCTCAGTTTGACCTCATGCCCCTCAAAGAATGATCTGCACTGAGGCCACAGTGGCCCTGATGCTCCGCCCTCACTGCCACAGCTGATTTCACTGTTTTTGATACGGTTTTCAATACAGTTTTTAGACACAAATATCTTTTGTTGAGATTCTGATTTCTTATCGGGCAACATCAAGTGAAAGACTCCTCACATAACCAGTACTGGGTGTGTTTTCTAGCCTGGTACAAACAGCCGAAAAAAATTCCCAGTGGCCAAAAATGATGAAATTCCAGGCCTGCTGCTGGCAAATGAGCTGAAATCTGCACTGTGGGATTAAATTACAGAAATATAAAATGTCTGATAAAACAAGATGTTGTTTATTTCAGAGCCAGGACGAAGACTCTCAAATGATGACAGAGGTGGACCTGTTCATCTCCACTAAAGCTGTCAAAGTGCTGAACGCTGACACACAGGTTAGTGACTCCCACATCTGTGTGTGTTGATTCACCTTTCGTCATTGTAGGAAATCTTTCCAGACATAAATAGTAATGATTGTTATTTGTTGTGTTTTAATTGTATGTAAGGCCTGTTGTGAATTGGGTTGCGATGGTTTGTCGTTTTAAAAAAAAAGTGGGTCTCCAGATAAAAAGTTTGGGAAACACCGGTTTAGGGCATGAGCAGATTTGATGAAATAAAGCGTCTGATTGGTTCAGATGATCACCATTGTTTTTGCTCCATGTAGGAGACGATGATGGACAGTGCCTTGCGTACCATCTCCTACATCGCCGACATTGGCAGCATCGTGGTCCTGATGGCACGGAGGCGCATGTCTCAGGCCTCTTCAGAGGATTTCTCAGAATCTCCAGACTCCCCGACCGAAGGGAAGAGTCAGTACAGGATGATCTGCTACGTCTTCGAGTCCGAGGATGTGAGTGTTTGCTGCCGAACTGCGCGGACATTTTTCACTTTTGAGTTTTTAGTTTTGTTTTGTTGTTTTAAACCGTTGTGATCTTTCCCACCTCCTTGCTGTTGTCAACTGGGATAGCCTTTCTGCTCAGTAGTTTTCCCCCACGCGCTCCCCTTCCCACAGGCACAGCTCATCGCACAGTCCATCGGTCAGGCCTTCAGCGTGGCCTACAGAGAGTTCCTGCGAGCCAACGGCATCAACCCGACCGACTTGAGCCAGAAACAATACAGTGACATCATCAACTCCCAGGAAATGTACCACGATGACCTCGTCCATTTCTCAAACTCAGACAACTGTAAAGAGGTGCGACATTTTTCATGTGGCCGCAGGTGAATTGTGGATGATGATTGATGGATTTCCCTGAACACAAATGGCTGCAGCTGAATCCCACAAATCTTCTAAACCCCGGCGTGTGAAATTCAAAATGTGCTTTAAGATGATTAATGCATGCTCTTTTTTTGGGTGTTCCAGCTGTATGTGGAGAAGCAGAAAGGGGAGAGCCTCGGCGTGGTGATCGTGGAGTCCGGTTGGGGCTCCATCCTGCCCACCGTCATCCTGGCCAGTATGCTGAACAGCGGCCCTGCAGCTCGCTCTGGAAGACTCAGTGTTGGGGACCAGATTATGTCCATCAATGACACCAGCCTGGTGGGGTTGCCGCTCGCCACCTGTCAGGGCATCATCAAGGTACAGGGCACATCAGACTTCATCAGATTTCACTCAGATTAGGTAATATGTGAATCCAGACATGGCACACTGGCTTAGGCTGCCTTTATATGGTGAAACTTTAGTTCAGACTTGGTTGTATGGTGTAATACCCTCTGCAACGCACTTTAAACTTGGCTGAAACTCAGACGCAACCGTTGCGAAACTCTCAATTTTGTGAAACACCGATAACATGTCAGACAATGACGTCAAACTATAACGCGGTATCGTTCCAACTGATTTTAGCTGATTGATTTCAACTCAACAATGTCTTATCACCACAGTGAACACAGTAGAGCCAGCCAATGTGTTTTTTCTTCCAGCATTAATGCACTCATGCCTCTCTTCCTCTTCTCTGGGAGACAGCCATTAAACAGAGAAGCCACTCAAGAAAAAGTGTCACAACCCGTCCAAATTGATTTTTATTATCCAGCAAGAAAATAATACAAAATGAGAACACAATAAGATTACAGTCACACTTCTCGCTTGATATAATCTAGCAATTATCTAGCAAAAATTATTAAAATGATTACCAATCTAGCCAGCAAATTTTAGTGAAATAAACTATTAAATTGTGTCGCATGAGATTATTTTTGAATTGCTGCAACTACTGCTAACTACTAACTACTACCTGCAACTAGTTGCATGAAAGTTTCACTGTGTAAAGCCAACCGGTTTCTTTGTGGGTTTCACACCACAAGGACATTCTGGTCAGCTGAACTTGAGACTTAATTGCTTGTATGTAGTTCCAGATTTGAGTGTCTGCAGCCACTGATGACCCATAAAATCATTGAGTGAGTGGACAAAACAGATCACAGATTCACACCATCATGCAATAACACTTTGAATCACCGCATAAGTTCATAAAACATCAAAGGTTAATGCTCGCAATATTCTTTAGTCAATTTCTCCAAACGTTTTGACTCCCACAGCCAGTGGGTGACCCTCAGGCCCAAGTACATTAAAAAAAAAGTGTCATAAGGATATTTTTTTATTTTGAAAACCAGCCTAAATAATTTCCTACTTGTTAGTAAATGTTACTCAAACAGGAGTTAGTAGCATATTTGTTGCTATTACATTACATATTTGTTACAGCCACTTGGCTGTGGAGTTGGTGCACAGTAGCCCACCTAGTGGGCTGCGGAGGAAGTGATGCTGCCAAATGGTGAGATTAAAACACAAAAAGACTTTTTGGTGATATACAAAACCACTTATTTTATATCTAAATCTACTCCAAAATGAACACAAATAAAAAATGTGAAGTTGCAAAATTTCAGTGACCACTGCTGTCAATCATGATGCATCACTTTCCCTTGTATTAAGTGACAAAAAATTGATTGTTTTTTGAAGCCCCTGTAGCTCAGTTGGTAGGGAATGCACCCCACATACTGAAGCTGTCAGTCCTCTGCAGTGGCTGTGGTTCAACTCCCGCCTGTGGCTCATTTGCTGTATGTCTTCCCACCTCTCTTTCTACCCCTCTTTCCTGTCATATCTTTAGCTGTCCCTATCAAATAAAGGCAAAATGGCCAAAAAATAAAAAAATCTAAAAACATGTATTGTTTTTGAGATGAAAAAGTGTTGAATGAAATGTGGGAGACAATCCTGCACCAGTAAAAGCTCCAAAGTAGCACCCGAGCGTAGGCAAAATATTTATTTTGGTCTTTGCAGCTGACAGTGGCAACACATAATTTTTATCCTTTTTTGGCGTTGTATGTTTCCTTTCTCATTTATTTGGAAAGGTGGTCCCTGATGGTCCTTTTTTAACAATTAGAAGTGGTCCTTAAGTCACAAAAGGTTGTGAACCCCTGCACTAATAAGTATTTAGCAGGAGGATTGAATCCAAAGACACTGCAGCTTCAATGTTTTAATATATTTTTGGACAGCAGTGACACTTTATGGCTCAGAGGAATAAACTCTATCAGTCCTTGGTAAATTCATAATTGGTTACTGTGACATTAATGTGTTTTCGTGTTTGTTTCTGGACCTGGTCCAGGGTCTGAAGAATCAGGTGAAGGTGAAGCTGAGTATTGTGAGCTGTCCTCCCGTCACCACCGTCCTCATCAAGAGACCTGATCTCAAGTTCCAGCTTGGTTTCAGCGTGCAGAATGGCATTGTGAGTTAAGCCCTTGTTAGTGTGAAGCATGACACTTCAGGTTTAGGCTCAAAATGAGTGGTTGGCAGCTTCTGAACAGCATATACCATGCACTCTGCAGTTACATATGAAGTGTCTTTTTTTCCCGTCCTCAGATCTGCAGCCTGATGCGAGGTGGCATTGCCGAGCGAGGCGGCGTTCGTGTTGGGCACAGAATCATTGAGATAAACGGTCAGAGTGTTGTTGCCATGGCACACGAGAAGATTGTTCAAACCCTGTCTGTCTCAGTGGGTGAGGTAAGAACTCCTCAAGCCACAAGATGGCAATTTTCACTCATTACTGCACCACACAGATCACTGAAGGCTACCATGCAGGTCTTTTAAAGATATACGTACAGATTAGATCAGTTTGGGATTCGTTCCAGGCGTAGGTTATCAGACACGTACAGCACTACAGCACACTTTTAAGCAATCAATTAAAGAAATGAAGGTCCTGGGTAAAAATGGCACAGTTAAATATTTAAATCTTTATGCAAAAGCTGATAAACTCAAGCATAAGTAGTGCAGCAGATGAGATTTGAGAAATCTTGTCATTGGATGTACAAACTGAAATGCATAACGTTATTCACACAAAAATGGATGCTGTGATTTAAAAGAGTAGTTTGATGTCTGGGGAATATGCTTAGACAGATCAGATGGTTAATACCATTCTCACATCTGTATGGTAAATATGAAGCTACAACCAGCAGCTGGTTAGCTTAGCATAAAGACCGGAGACAAGGGGGAACAGCTCACCTGGCTCTGTTCAAAAGTAACTAAATCTGCCTACCAGCTCCTCCAAAGCTGACTAATTAACACATTTTTATCTAGACCCTTGGCTGGTTGCCTGGGCCCCGTTGCACCAAGCTAAATCTGTTGTATTGTGCCGTTTTAAGTCCAGCCTAACAGAGACACCAGTTTCACTGTCTCATTCTTCTTGCCAAGACAGAGTGTAAATCTTATGTCCTGTCAGGAGCTGGTGTTAAGTCAAAATTTAGGCCGTTTTTTTTTTTTTACCTTGCTCAGGAGGTCTTTCCAGTTTGTCTGTACATCGTTTTCTGATCGAAGGCTGCCTGAGTCTGAACGATCATTCACGGCCTCCATTATTTCTCTCCAAGTCGACTGCTTCTTCTTATTTGTCACTACGTTGGACTGCGGACTGCACAGCTCTGTTAGTTTTCTATCTCAATGTCTGAGAAATGGCATTTTGTTTTACTTTGATCCTACATAATGTTGCTGCAAACCATCAGCTACAAATTAGCAGGACAGGAGGAAATTAACAGTGTATCCTAGAACTGCACGCTGCTAGACAATAGCCATATTTACATGGCATTCATGTGGACACTCATTACAAAGTCCAAGTGTTGTTAAAACTAAGCTTAAGTTTGGTTGCTGCAACCAAAAAGTAATTTCTAAAGACCAGCAAAGACTTAGCAGTTAGGACTAAGCTTGGTGAAGACCATTTGGTGCAACCAATCCCTGGTGGCAACACAGTGATGACAGTGAACTAGTCTGGTTAGATACATGTTAATTCCTTAACTTTACAGGTGCTGGTGAGCACATTTCGTTACCTTTGGACAGAGCCAAGCTAGCTGTCAGCTTATGTTTCCAGTCTTTATGCTAAGTTAAACTAACAGGCTACCTGCTGTAGCTTCATATTTATCATACAGACATGAGAGTCAATCATCAATCATATTATCTAACTGTTGATAAGACTATGACTAATTTCATATATTCCAAAATGTCAAACTATTCCCTATATCATAGGGATATTGATTGATTGATAGCATTCCCTAAAACAATATAAACAGATAAAAATAGATAGAAATGAATACATTAAAAAAAAGTAATAATTTTTGCACATAATAAAAAATAAATGAGGAAAAGCATCTTTACATCCTAGCAGTCAATTTAACGGTCCTCAATTACACAGCCAGATATGTCATTGTATCAAAAATCTATTATATTTTGAGACCCTGTTAGCAAATCACACAGACAATCCATGTGGTAGCAAAGCCAATTTAATTAATAACGTTTTTGTATTTGCTGATGTGCTTTTAATTTGTAGATTTAAGCCCAAGGAAATACATCTGATTCTTATACTCATCAGTTTACCATAAACAACATTAGAAATTGCTTAATTTATGGCCAGATAAGTTGTCTTCATCAGCTTTTCTTGCTCTGCTCCACCACTTCCTCTTGATTTTATCAGCTGTTAGCATACTGTGATTTTGTATTTGTGTGTTTCCCCAAATTTCTCCCGGCGTTTATCTCCATTAAAGCCATAAAAGCGTATTATTTGTCAGTAATGGATCCAAGGTCTCTTCTGTCTCTCCGGTGGCACAGAAGGGAGTAAATTAGGCCTGGATTCAAGTGATGTGATTACGACTGCGCCTCTGTAAATGGGCTCTTGAGTTGACGGTGTAATCGTCCCCGCTGCTCTCTCTCCTCTGCGCCAGATCAACATGAAGACGATGCCCGCTGTGATGTTCAGACTGCTGACGGGACAGGAGACGCCTATCTACATATAGAGAGCCTGCATGGATCGGCCCACTGTAGTTCTGCATGTCTGGCTGCGTGGAGGCGACGATGGACAGACGATGATGATGAAGATGACGGACAGGTGGCTCAGTGGGACGAGGAGAATTTATTTTTCTATCATTTTATTTTTTCGGCCTCTTGTTGCAATGCTGTAAAGAACATCCAGTTCTCATTTTCAGGTTTTATCTTGAATTACATTGTCATAATGGCCTTACAATGTGAATACTCTGTCTGTAGTACTGTACGTGAGTTCCTGGTGTTGAAGAGAAGTAGCTTTAAGGTCATGATTATTTTCTTATGAAGAGATAAATTAGTACATTTATTTTTTATTTAGTCATTTTTATAACGTGTATGTATGGAGTTTAAAAATGTACTTCTACTGTAAATACTTTGGATTACTCAAGGACTTGGTTGGAAAGGCCATATTACTCCTACAGTATATGCATGTTATTATGAAGAATTACTGACCAGGGATTAATTCTCAATCTGACATGATAATCTATTACAGTAAGTATTAAAAAGAAGATAATGATAATAATAATATGCTGTACAAAGGCACTAAACTATGTGTATTATGGTGATGCTGAAGGCCAAAGACACATCTACTTTTCAAAGACATACAGTATGGGTGATCGTTACCTTTACCAGAGCGAGCAGTACAAGAATGTATTGACATATACATTACTGAATGAATGTAATGTTATAACACATTAAGAATACAATCTCACAGCTGAACGCTTGTCATCGTTTGTTTTTGTTTTCATTTTATTGAGATGTTACCACAAAAAAAAACAAGACAAACAGACATGAAGTTTCCTGGATTAGAGATAAATCAATTATCCAAACAGTTTCTTTTTCTTTTCATTCTTCCTCTCGTGTTTTCACATTTATTTGAATTTCAGATGCTGTGAAAGAAAGATACTTCAAACAATGACACTGTGCACCACCTGTTGCCACGGCAACGTGTTTGCACTGCCTCAAACATCAAAAGTAATCAACATCAAACTAACCATTATAGGTAACACTCTATATTAAGGTGCCTGTAATAAGCATGAGTTAATAGGTAATAAGGCGGTCATAAGATGCTTAGTAACATTAATATGTGTTAATAAGACAGCTATGAGTGTTAATAATGGCATGGTAAACACATTTATTGTAAAAATTATAAGACATGCATAAGCACTTATAAAAAACTTAACTGCTTATAGACTGTTAATAAAAGCCTTACGAGTTTATTATAGTTGTTTATAATAACAATAATTATAATTTAAAAAAAGCTTGGTTAACTATTGATAAGTGCATAATAAAAATGATTTATTAACCTTAATAAGCACTGTTCACACTTTAGATTCAGTAGCCACAAAATGCATAGTTAACTGTTAATAAATGCATAATAAAGTATGTAGAAATGTTTATAAAGTAACAAAAACTTGAACAAGGTTTAACAGTGACATTATGGGTACATTAGGTAAACTCAATAAATGTGTTTGTAATGCTGCTATAAAGAATGATAAGAAACTTCTTAAGCAGTCTATAAACTTTTAACAAGTTTGTTATTAGTGCTTATTAATGTCTCATAAACAACAATAAATGTTATCAGTGTTAATAAACATATTATAAGCGCCTTATTACCTTTTAACCAATTTTTTTGTACAGGCACCTTAATTTAAAGTGTTACCTGATGATTTGTCTCATCTTTCATTTCTAATGAAACAAAAAGAATCGAACAATGACAAACCTATAATCCATATTGATTGGTGTATGTACATATTGTATGGATCCCATACAACTTAACAAATTGTACTTAGAACTACTACAGCACGACAAAGTACAACTATTTAC
>JAJHUR010003148.1:0-64010 GCA_027495735.1 Lutjanus campechanus | reverse complement strand
GATATCACTGCAACTCTTTTCTGATTGGTCAAACTGACAGTGTTACATCTATCCCGGTGTTACATCACTTCCCGGTCTCCCCTACATCAGCAAACAAACTATTGAATGAACTGTAACCAAATGAAATGTCTTTAACTGAAATGAATCTGATATTATCTCTCTGGCATCATATGCTCTTCATGCGTCACTGATTGAAAACAGTGAATGAGCAGGAAGCATGATAATTTGTTTTTGTGACTGTGCTTGATTAAGCCCACTCTTGTGGTTTTTGGCACCGGAAAATAAATAATGAACGCCATGCCTAATCAATAACAATATGTTTCACTGTTCAGCCAAATTGTGTGACGCAGGAGGTGTTATTAATGCAATTATCTCCCCTCATGCACAGGTTATGATTTTGTGTATTATCCCGCCCGGATCAAATTTACATCTGGAAACAAACACTGAAATCATACGAATGCAAAAAAACACTGTTGCAGCTACAAATTCTGCAAGAATCATTTTCTACTTGCCGTCCATCATGACATCTTTCAGATAGAAAGCAGAGTGAGAGATTAAGGTAATGACAAATTAGGAGAGTGAGCTATAGAGGCATACAGGGATAAAAGTACATTTAAGGAAATGATTATCGGAAGGAAGGTAATAAAGATTTAGACATGAGTGAAAAGAGTCTGGCAAACTCTTTGCTGGCTCTTTGGGGAGTTAAAAGCAGATAACACAGGAAGCAATTGCTAAATGGTTAGCAAGGCCTTGAGGAAAAATGATAATAGGAGCTCTGTATTTTCAGTGTTTTTTTTTTTATTATTTGGAAGGCTGCCTTATTGAGCAAGCCTGACAGATACTCCATGCACTGAAAAAGCAATTGCTCGTGTTTACTGTTGTGTACGACCTAAACTTGTGATGACAGCATAAAGATTAAGCTGCTGCTTTCATATGAGTCTGGATCTATATTGCACTTGTTTTTCTGTCAAGATAATTTGGTTAAAAAAAACAAAAAAAAAAACGATTCAGTCCAGGTTCTTAAATAAGAGAAAACATAACTTAGTAAGTTTTCATGCATCTGCCAGCATGCTGCTCGGGTTAAAATGTTGTTGCTTGTTATTGTTGGCTAGCATGTTGTTAGCAGATGGTGTGGTGATATTAAAAAGGATACTCCACTTTACATGATAACCCACTCAGTATGTACTCACCACTATGTCGATGTGATGATGGGTGAAGGTCTTCAGTTCACAAAACAATCCTGGATTGACTTCGTATATAATTTAATGGACACACGTGCGGAAGTCTCGCGAGATCGACGCCATGTTTACATCCTACCGGCTACATGCTACAGTTGATATTTCTGCTAAAAACATGGCGTAAATGGCGTCTTTTGCGGTTAATTTTAATGTTGTGGCTCGCGGACACTTGGATTACACCACACAGGCAGGATGGAGACATTTTGTGTTTGTTTTGTGTTCTTTTTTTTAAAGGTTTTATCCGTGGTCACTGTTCACTGCCATTGTACTGGATGAGGCTGCTACCCTGTTTTCTGCTGAAACTCCAGGATTGTTTTTTAAAGTGAAGACCTTCACCCATCATCACATCGGCATAGTGGTGAGTACATACCGAGTGGGTTATCATGTAAAGTGGAGTATCCTTTTAAAGAGAGAGGTGAATGCTTTGTGATGGTGAGGTAGATGAGGAAGAATGGGCCTCATGCAAGAACATTTTTGTATTACCATAAATTTCACTTTTTTTCCGTATGAAGTGCTCGTACGAACACGCCACGTCAGATTCAACAAACGCTTGTAACTTCAGATAACTGTGTAAATTATTCACATGTGCGTATTTGACTGCATGTGCATGAGACTTGTAAATTAGCATAATTAACGCCCCAATAATACCATATATGGCTGCGCTTCCTGCTCCTTATGTCAGGAAGTGTTCATTCATTAAAATGGCATCAAAAAGAAAAAAGAACTTTATGAGTTTGGAGTTTGATGTTCTTCTTTCAGAGATCCATAAAGGAAAATCTATCATTTTAACAGCGTCAGCAGTGGAATTAAAAGACCTGCTAAAACCAAGAAACAGGAAAGTGAATGTTAGAGGTTCAGACTGTCATTTAAATAAAGCAGAAATATCTTGATATGAAAATGACTTCAGAGAAAAAAAATGACTCACCGCAGCCACAGCAAGGGGCGATCGATGACTGCAGCAAGATAAGCGGGTTAAAGGGAAGTTTTCATCAAAGAGATAAAAGACAGAATAAGTGAGGATGTTCGCCTGAACAGAGACTTCATAAATGCATGTGCAAATGTACCGCCAGTACACCTGACAGCAGGTAATAATAGATCATTGAATGAATGATGATAGGCTTTATATGTAAATTTACAGTTATATTATAATTTAAAATGTAGTCAAACGGGATAATTATGAAGTATGATTTATTTTTCAAACTCAAAATGTCTTCAAACTAATGAAATATGCAGTCCTTAGTGAAAAACTTTAGTTTGGACACCAGCAGACTGAGTGCACATGAGAAAAGTAGTGACAAGTTCTCCCAATTCGCTTGTACGCACCACTTAAGAACAAATCTGTTTGTACGAGTGGTTCTTGCATGAGGCACATTGTTTATCTTGTTTGGCAGCATGCCAGTTAGCTCAACATGTTATTAGCTGGTTGTTGTTGGCTAGAATGCTGTTAGCAAATGATGTAGTGATGTGTTAAAAAGAGGTAAGCAAAAATTATTTAAAAATCCATGACATCATCACAATGTAAAATCTATGGGTTGAGTGGGAACTTGTTATTCAGTGGACCTAATATCCTGGAAGTAAACCAGGAAACTAGAATTTGTTTTTGAAGTTTGCACCAGGCAAGCAATTCCGATTGGACTGAATAGGTGGCATTTTTGCATCCAATATTCTATTCTGTTTATAATCCATCCATGGTTGTCAATAGGTTGCTGTGGGCAAGCATGTTGTTAGCTGACGGGGTTAGCTGGTGATATGATAGACAGAGGTGTATGCTCTGTGATTGAGGTAGATCGTGATAGATGAGGAAGATTGTTTGGTTTTTGTTTGGTGGCTCTGCTGCATTCAAGCTAGTTTAAATATGTTGTTGGTTGGTTGCTGTTGACAAGCATGTTCTACCCAAACGAGAGGTCACAACATGCTGAAGATAATAAATTTCAGCACCTCTAAGGCTCATGATTTAACACGTTATAGCTTGCTTTCAAATCTGAACAAAAGTGAAGTTTAAAGACATGGAGGCCAAGTGGTGTCACTGGGGATCATGTGCCAGACTATTTGTTACTTTTTTCCCTTCTGTTTCCAGGCTTTCCATCGAGCTAAGCTAAGCTACCAGCTATAAAACCTCTTCCTGTGTTCAGAGTTTAATGACAAAGTGGCAATAACCGAAATTTGAACGCACAACTTTTAGAGTACACACAGAACAGTTTATCTCAGTGACTCACCACAACACTCCACTTAATCAATTTTGCAGGAAGCAAACAGCCTGTACTGGCATTGCAGAGACAAACAGTAACATCAGACAGTTTCCGCACTAAAATTAGCCCATTTAACAGCCTACTTCTCTATGTGGTTTTCTGAAACACTGAGCTGTTATGCACAGCATATCCTCCCATCCCCAGTCATAAGGACCTCACATTTATTAACAGGACTGTGAATTGTGGACGGACACAACGTGAATGTCAATAATCCAGGCATGACAAAACTTAACAGCAGCTCAGACAATCTTCACAGCTCCTGTAAGATCATCTCTCATGCTATGAAAACTCCTGATGGCAGCCATTAATCATCTGAGTAATTACGAGATGAGAAAATAAACAGAGGGGGTGTGCGGTTCCTTCTCTGTTTTTCTCTTTGCCATTCACTTAATCTCTTGCAAAAAAGTGGCTAAATTGCACACTTTCTGTACTCAAGTAAAAGTACAGATACAGATAAAAAGAACAGGTACAGATAAAAAGACTATAGTAAAGGCAGTCAATTCCTTTAAGTATAAGTGAAAAAGTACAGGCTCTGAAATGTCTAAAAGTAAGAAGTAGTCCTCTGAGTGACATTTCTATGGTTATTTCTGGGCAAAGCTATCTGAACCTCACATTTCTCTCTGCCTGGTTCACCCTCGCTTTTCTCTTTCTTCTTGTTATGCCTTTTATGTCATTTTTGTCACTTTTCACATCTTTTTACTTTAGTTTAGTCTTGTTACGTCCTGTTAAATCATTTTCCTCATGCTAAGTTCCTGTCGTTTTCATTTTGTTACGTGTTTTACATCATTTTTGTCTTGTTACGTCTGTCATGTGTGATATGAGCAGATCATCTTTTCTATGCGTTTTTTGTTCCATCCATTTAGGTTCAAATTGGTCTTGATGTTGGGGAGGTAATGAATATTATAATCAATAGCACCAAACAAAAACAAAAAACAAAAGTAAGGAGCCTGTTTTCAAAATGTAAGGAGTAGAAAGTTAGATATTTGTGTTAAAAATACAGGGAGTAAGAGTAAAAAGTTGTAAGAAAAATGAAGTAATGGACACTTTAAAAAGTACTATTTATTTTATTACTTCCCATCTCTGATCTCTGATTGTTTATTCCTTTGAATATCACATGCACAGGTTTTGCCTTCATCCCTTCATTTTGCTTCTTTCTTGCCTCAACTATGATCCCCACTGTTTCTGGCCTCTTCCCTATCACTCATTTATTCCCTCCGTTTTCTGTTCTCTCTGTCTTGCCAGTGCATTGTCTCAGTGTTCCAGAGAAGAGAAGCCATTGGCAGGTAATTTGAGCGAAGAACAGCGCCTCTGTTCTATAGACCGATATGCCAACAGCGATACTCACCAACTCAGCCTTCCCTAATTACTTCCCAGCCAAACGTAGACTCTTTGTTGTTTACTTGTGCGTGTTTTTCCTGTGTGCATCTCTGCTGCATTGTTTGCAGTTGGGCATTTTTCACCAGAATGGGACTTTGTCTCCAGAGCTCGCTGGCTAGCTTTGAGCCCGGGCAGTAAAACCCATTTGGGGGTATTATGGACTGAGCGGGAAAGGTACTGTGAATGGTGGAGTAGATTATGGAGCGATTCCCTTGTGCTCTCCTCCGCCTCTTCACATTACCCAGCTAATACACACACTGGCTCTGTGGCATTGCTTGTCCCTTGGATCAAACCAGATTTTTATTTAGTCAGCTGGGAGCCGGCCAATTCAGGCTGCACTCAACAGTATGGCTCAGCACACTGTTTTGCCATGAATTTACATTTGTTTGGCTGTCAACCAATTTTGGTACAATATAAGAACAGGTTAGATCTTGGCAAGGTTAAGTTTGCACTCCTCAACAGGAAATCACAAGAAAATACCCACACCTTGCAAGAATTCTCTGACCTTTCCAATCGCTTCCACATGTACAATCTTAAACAAGAAATACCCACCAAAATACCAATTCCTCCTGCTTGCCTTCATCCCTTGAGTTTACAGTATATTGCTATTCCAGCCAGCTGAGATTGTTAGATAGCTCAGACACATATCCCATATCCCCGGATCTCTTTCGGGGTTATTTTGTATTTAGCCTTCTAGTGGCTGGTCTCGCATGGCTGCACGAGCCTCTTGCTCAACGCCGCGCCGAGAATCCATAAAGCCACCCTGAGGATTCAGGCCTGTCAATTTGTGTTTTTTCCAAGAATACTGATTCCTGCCCTTCATGCTTCTCCTCTATTCCTCAGTCACAGGGTTGAGGAAAAAGAGATGAAAAGAAATATAGAAAGTAGAACGTGCTGAAGACTTGGCCAAGCCAAGGAGACTGGAGTGTATGAGTCGTAAAAAGTGAAGCTTTGGAAAAGAGGCAGGGGTAGAGTTAGGCCAAAAGAGAAGTCCTGGGGTTTGACAGAAAATATGAAAGGGTGCGAAGTGGAGGCCGGGGGCTGGGGGAGCGAGTAGAGGATATTAAAATGCTGGAGGGGAAATCTGGGAGCAACAGAATGGAAACGGTCTGAAGGGAATGTATAGTGTAGAGGACAGAGTTGAGATAGAAGGGTTGGAAAAATAGCAGAGACAGGGAGTGAAGGAATGACTGAGCACAATAGTCAGGGCAGTTAAAGTTCCTGTGAAACAGAAAGCAAGGTGATATTTGCTTGTGTATATTTACGTGTTTTCTGTAAAAACCATGGATGTATAAGGAAGACTGGATACAGCAATAGAGGTCGGGCCCCGTTCATTCCTATGACAGCTGCTCAGTGGCGCATGAAGCCAACTTCCTTGTTGGATCTTGCACATGAACTCCTCATGCCCACAGAGCAAGCACGCTAGAGAAATCCTTTCGGCTGCGTGGCGTGGTTCCAATTCACTCCAGGAGCTGTACTATATGTAGGCAACTGCACTTGGTTCTTGAGGATGTTTCACCTCTTATCCAAGAGGCTACTTCAGTTCAGTTCTGAAATAAAATGTCTTCAAGAACCTCAAACAAGGGACTGCCCAACTGCAGCTACTTAAGCTGGTAAAGCCAACATAATCCATCCATCCATCCATCCATCCATCCATCCATCAGGAAATTACAGAGAGTTGAAGCTGAGCCGCTGAAGATCATCAGACAGAAAACCAGAAAATCTTTTCTCCATAAATTATGATCCAGTTTCACACAATCAGTAAATAAAGTTATAAGTTTGTGCTTTTGTACAGTAGTCTGTTCCCTGACTGACTCAGAATAAATCTTTATATGTCAGTGGTTACCCCCAGGGTTGCCAGGTCTACGGTTTTTCTGCTTAATTGTGCTACTTTTGATATGTGAATGAATGAATTTGCATGCAAATTACATGCACATCTATAAATAAAAATCTATATTGTAAAAGTAATCATTTATTTATACCCAGATGCTCATTCCCGATCAGCATGTGCATATGCAGACATGGGACATGTCACCTGCATGGCATGCATATGCTCTCCGCCTGCCAGTGCAGGTTTTATTCACTATTGGACTGGTTTTGATTGGCCTTGTTTTGCCACACAGACCTGCCCCCTTTCCACGAAGGTGAGGCGCAGCCCCGAGACACACTCTGCTCCAGCGGCGTCATTTCTTTTTAAAAAACAGGAAAGTAAGAAAGCGTTTGATTGGACTAAATTAGTAGCCTATGCACCCTCAAGTGTCGGATGACTCATCAACATTTTTTAACCGTTTTCCAGTAAATTACAAACTCTAAATTACCTTTAGGAATACCTTCAAATCAAATAGACTTTTTTTGGGTAATTTTTGCACCAGATGCTGGTGTATAAGTGACCTATAGTGCAACATACGTGACAAAAACACTGGAACATCAATTTTGACTTCAAGGGAACTTTAAAAAGTTTGCTCAGACTGGAGGTGATGGCAGAGGAGAAGGATGGAGAAAGGAAAGGCCAAGGCAGGTCCGTGACTGGAGGAGAGATTAGACTGCTGCCTGTCAGTCTAGGATTGATCTAATACACAACAAGGTGGCTGTTCCTGATCGAATATGGATGATGAGCTAGCAGATTGCCCAACAGCCTAAAGCGTGGTAGGAAAATGAAATAGAAAAGCACTTCCTGTTCTTCCGCATGTAAATCTTTAGCTTTGTATTTGTTTATGATCTAATTCAGAAAGTTCTTAACCCATTTAGGAATCAATCATGTTTTCAAAAAGGGATTTGTTTGCACTGGGACACGGTCTTATTACAGCAAAACAATACCCGCCAGTTAAGCTTCTGTGAGGAGGAACAGCCTCCCCTTCTATAAACGGCCCCTTTACAGGCTTCAGACCGAGCCTGGCAGATTTAAACCAACGGGAAATTTACACACAATGGCTTTGATTAGAGCCTTGCTTCATGCTCACCTCCTATTCCCAGACTTCTGTTTCCAAGTATCTCACAGCATTGCTTCCAAAAAGCTCATATGGGATCATTTCAGATTCCCAGAGAAATATATTCATTACCATGCAAATTAGTTTGGGAGTCGTTGACTTAAAGCATTCGCCATACTTCATTTCAGAGTCTGTAAATGCAATTAATGGGACCTCGTTCACAAGAAAGAGAATTGCCTGCAGATAATTGTCATTGTCGGGATCCTATTAAAAAGTTTCTCCCCCCACCCGTAAAACGTAGCCATTGTGAGGGAACGCGAGCCATCATGTGACTGCGACATAGGCTCCATAATGGGATAATAAAACCCTCTTTCATCTGCCGTGAATAGAGCGATACTCGTAACAAAGCAACACAAAATGATTTCCGACATGATTTCTGAGAGCACCCCCTTTCAATTACCATTCTTGAACAATCTATGCAAATAGGCTACCTGCAGCGCCCAGCTGCGACGGATGCCGTGTGAAATCCTACTTAGCGGGGATTGGGGAGGAGTAATATTGATGTGAGGGTGAGACATAAAGAGATGTATGCAACTGGAGGAGAGAAAAGGATTCAAATGCCATACAGTACAAAGAAGTGAGGATCAATGAGAAAAGACTTTTTATCGAACTACGGCTCGTTTCCGTGACGTCAAATAAGTAGCAAATCTTGAAGGAGGAGGCAGCTGAGGGAGGGAAGAAACAGAGGCTTCTTGTTTAAATCTGGAGCAACCGGTCCATCACTATGGTGATAATCTATGATCCGGCATGATAGGGGTCAGAGGCAGGTGACAGACAAACAGCCCAGAGCAAATACAGATGGAGTCATTGGATGCATGTTGTGTATGCTCAAGCTCAGCAAATCTTTGCCATGGAGGGCAAACAGCTCATGAGCTGTCTTTTTTTTTTTTTTTTACACTATTGGTTGGAAAGTTGACTGAATTGTTTAGTTCATAACAAATTCAATATTCTTAATATTAATGTTGAATCAAAATTGAACATAGAGAACTCTTTTAGCTTGTTATTTTGGTTTCACTGGGCATTTGGTTCATTTTTTCCCTCTCAGTAGCCCTGTTTCCAGCAGCAACAAGCAGCCCTTTTCTCCAGACAACCACTAATAAACCAACTGCATGCTACCTGCCCAACACTAAACACAGAGACAAATTTAGCACCTAGCTGTGGAAGAGGGTTGAAATTCTAGATACCTTTCCCTAGGAGTTGTCAGGACCAAATAGTGCTAAAAAAAAAAGAGCAATGTTAGATTTCTAACCTTTACAAGTAAACTGCTGTGGATCTGCTGGAGGCGAAGTAGTTCAACATTTTCCAATAATATCTTTATTTTTTTGTCTTGCCAAAAGTTAGATGAGAGGATCAGTATCACTTTAAAGACATATTATGTAGCACATTTTGTTGAATTGTATTCTTACATGATGCCAGATGTTTCCAAAAATGTTCGAATGCTGAGAAATCCATTATTTATTCAAGGTAATGGTGCGTTTACTGATAGCCGTTGCTAGCTAGTTGCTAGTCGCTATAACTTCCGGGAAAACATGGGACACGTCTGATGCGTCAGATAGTGAGGAAGGAAGTCGGCAAACGGCTTGTCAAGAGTCACGTCAGACAGATTTTCATCAGCTGTGGTAAACTGTTTGACAGTGAAGATAATAACTCCCATGATTCCACACTACTTCATGATGTCATTTTATTGTGGAAGAATTTACATATTGTGTCTTTAACAAAACTCTCTATATTAGTGGTGATTCTAATTGTAAATAGTGTAGTAATAACACAGAGAATTATCACCAAACTCTTTTGGCTTGTTGTCCTGGTTTTACTGTACATTTGGTTTGTTTCTTCTCTCTCAGCAGGCCTGTTTCCAGCAGCAACAAGCAGCCTTTTTCAGACAACCACTAATAAACCGACTGCATGCTACCTGCCCAACACTAAACAGCAGAGAGAGAAATTTAGCAGCTGGCTGTGGAAGAAGGTTGAAATTCTAGATACTTTTCCCCAGGAGCTGTCAGGACCAAATAGAGCTTTGCAAAAAAATACAATGTTAGATTTCTAAGAATATTACTCCAAATGAATGCAAATATTGTTCACATCTGCTGGAGGACAACTTTAAAGGACAGTTTATTTGATTAACTGATTACTGCAGTTTTAAGGATTGTGTTGTCAGTATTGTCTGTGATATTTCTATTCAAAATGAATTGTTTCAGGCATTAGTTTGACGTGGAAGCATAGCCAATACTCATTTGCAATAACACATGGCTTATTTGCATGTAGTTTGCTGCTTGTTCACCTTTTGGCCTGGATTTTTTCTTTCTTCCTCCTACGGTTTTCAGTTTTGTTTTCACTTTATCTTTCACCTTGTTTTGCATTTATTAAGGTTGCAAATATAATGCTCGGTGCTAGTTTCCTGTTGCAAAGGAAACAAGTGGCAGCCAGACAAAGTAGCCTAATGTTTATGTAGTAATATTTTCTATCCATACACACAGGCCTGTAACAGTAATGCTATGCTATCTTTAATTGTTTTTTTTTTATTGATTATATAGTATGTGGCAACATTGGAATTGAGTATCTGATTATTTAATTAACTTGCCCTTCATTTCAATTACAAACGTGATGTTAGGCATTCTTCTTCTCTATTTAATTTTCCTCTGGCTTTGGGCAAAGTGCCAAACCACGAGGCAACACAAGCAAATGCACCTGTTATCCATTTGTAAATGACAGCAGAGAGTTCGGTGTGGGGAACAGGTGGGTCACTCTGTTCCCACCATGTTGTTTACCTGGGACCAGCATTCACCCCTGCTGCTGGAAGGCATATTATCCCCCCAGCTCTGTTTCCATTAGTCAAATGGCTGTGCTGAAATGTTAATTTAGATGCAAGAGGAGAACGCGGGCGACGAGGGGTTCACCAGCTACTGCACTCTGGTCAACTTGACTGGTGCGCTGTATCAGGGAGCGATGCAGGGTCAAGACATCTATCTCACGCGTGTAATCATCATTGTCAGCATCATCATCTGTAATGGTAAAAATTGATTATTTTTTTTCACACGTGGGAGAAGATTCATGCACACCATCAGACGTGGACACACATTTATCGTATGTGCCCATTCCCCCCCGGGATCTCAGGTAATCAGAGATGTCGGCGGAAGGTCCTGGAACGGAACGTACTTTGATTGTAGTCACACATCTCCATTAGCAGAGCAGATAATTACACTGTATCATCATATCATCTCATAGCCGGATGTTCCATCACTGCAGTTTGGGTTACGGCCAGCTGACAGAAAATGTTAATGCTAGATTGAAGAGTGGACCAATTGTGTTTCAATTTCACATCATAAATGCAGTGACGCATCACATGACAAAAATAATAAATGTTTTATTTTCCACTGATTGAAGCAGGATATTGAGTACTGGATTGAAGAGTTAAAATTAAGGCACCCTGTTCATGAACCATCTTCATGCATCACACAGCAACACGGTAATAAATTGCACTAAAATATGACACTGGCTTATTTTTCACACGCACCGTAGGCTATAAACAGTATATCAGCAGACGAGGCTGATGTGAAATACTGGATTGTAATGACAGAGTTCATCAGTGATTTAATATGTTCACTCATCTCATGTCGACACAGAGATATATTAACTTATAAAATTATATTTTTTCTCAGATATAGATAGGATATTGACATACACCATGACATGAGAGACTTCAGAGATTATGAGTCAGACATCAGTGACACATATCATCTTGGACTCTTTTTCACTTGCAAGAAAACATTAAAGTGATACTCCACTTTACATGATAACCCACTCAGCATGTACTCACCACTATGCCGATGTGATGATGGGTGA
Source organism: Lutjanus campechanus (assembly GCA_027495735.1). Lineage (NCBI taxonomy): Eukaryota > Metazoa > Chordata > Actinopteri > Lutjaniformes > Lutjanidae > Lutjanus > Lutjanus campechanus. The sequence continues at coordinate 52,316 of JAJHUR010003148.1, read as the reverse complement.
AGGTCTTCAGTTCACAAAACAATCCTGGAGTTTTAGGAGAAACAGGGTAGCAGCCTCATCCAGTACAATGGCAGTGAATGTTGACCATGGATAAAACCTTTAAAAAAGCACACAAAACAAACACAAAATGTCTCCATCCTGCTTGTGTGGTGTAATCCAAGTGTCCGCAAGCCGCGACATTAAAAATTAACCGCAAAAGACGCCATTTACGCCATGTTTTTAGCAGAAATGTCAACTGTAGCATGTAGCCGGTAGGATGTAAACATGGCGTCGATCTCGCGAGACTTCCGCATGTGCGTCCATTAAGATATATATGAATATAATGGCTGCACGTGCGGAAGTCTCACAACATCGACGCCATGTTTACATCTTACATGCTACATGCTACAGCTGACATTTCGGCTAAAAACATGGTATAAATGGCCAGTATCACTTTAATTAAAGTATCACTTTAATGTGGCATAATGACTGTAGGAATTTAAAGTTGTTTTTTTAATACGTTCTTTTGGAAGTTTTTTGATTTTGAATTTTTCAACTAAATAGAAACATTTTAATATTTTCTTAGCTTTTGTGTTAAATAAATCATTTGAGCCCAGTGGACTTAGCTCTTGACTTTTCCTCTAGAGTCACCATGACATTGAAATGTCAAGTCAAGTCAATTTTGTTAAATAGTGGCAAATAATAACATAAGTTATTTCAGGGCACCTTTCAGAAGGAGCAGGGCTGGACCGCACTCTTCATAATATTATAGACCCAACAATTTCCACCATGAACAAGTGCCAAGTGACAGTGTCAAGGAAATACTTACTTTTAACAGGCAGAAAGTTGACACGTGTGGTTTTGACTGAAATGTCTCCACAAAGGCTAAATGTATTGCCATGAAATTTGATACAGGCACTCATTTTCACACCTACTGTAGCATCACCATCAGGTCAAAAAAAAATTTTATCTGATGCTTTGATTTCTGACCAAATACCCTCATATAGAATGACATTTGTGCTTCATATGAAATAGCAAATGTTAGCACACTAACATTTAACAAAAATCTAGCAAACATGGAAAACATTACATCTAAACTACATCCCTAAATCTACATCCTCAAATATCCCTCAGAATGAAAGGAAACTGTCCATCCATCCATACATAGAAAAAAAGAACTACAGAAGTCAACAACGCTTTAGCATAATGGCTACATGTTTGTTCATTAAAACGACCGGCTAATGTCATGTTTATGTCATATTATGCAGATGTTATCTATGTGGAACTGAACTGGAAAGACTGTTCATAGTAGTCTTATAATTTCCTAATAAATTTCCTTTAGAACCAATAAAGTGTCCATCCATCCATGCATCCATACATACATATATAGATAGGAGCAAAAATAGCATAGTTACTTCAGGCTGTTTAAACTATTTAACGGCTAAGCTAGCAGTGGGGCTAACCATCCTGGAATAATGCTTGAACGAGGAAGAGCGCCGGATTGGAGCCAAAGCCAAAAGGGCTTTTCATTGTGAAAGAAGCAGCCACGATGATAGATGATAGATACATTTTTTTGAGCATCACAATCCACCCAAAATGACTTGTGAAACATCCGCATGGAAGTCTGTATCGCTGTATCTGGTTCTCCTTAATATATCCCTGCCTTTAACACCTCCAAGTTGGAATAATGGCCTGTTTTCCTGTTCTTTCCATTATGCATGATACATTGCACGAATGCAGCACAAACATTGCCGTGTTAGCATTGTTACTATGAGCATATTAGCATACTGACATTAATATTCAGCTTAAAATACTGCTGTGCCTACGTACAGTCTCATAAAGCTTCTAGCAGCCTTCTTTCAACAAGGCCGCAGTCTTGTTGAAAGAAGGCTGCATTGATAATGGAAGGAAATGCTGGGTGTTGTCGTGACTTGACTTGTTTAGAACTTGCTTGTTAATTTCACTTGATCCATTTAATCAAACAATGTCAGCTAGTTGTCAAACAGCCCATGCATATTGTCTTTATCTGTATTCCAAAGCTTTTATGTCAGATTGATACTGTTTTCATTGGAAGCCAGAATAAGAAGATATTGTCCTTGCTGAGGGCCAAAATGAGAAATGTTACCATTACGCTGACGCGTTATCAGCACAGCAATTAACTTGCTGTTTGGCTCCAGTATTAAGTCTGAGATTTCTTTCTTCCTTCCTCGCCGTGGTGAACTACTGTCTCAGAGAGCTGAAAAGGCTTCTCGGTTTCCTCTTTCTCTTAATCCATGACAGTAAGAGAGAGCCTGCTGTGGTACCAATAAGACGACTTTGTTCACTTAAATCACTGAGTGGCAAGCTAAGTTCAAAGCCCTCCTCGGTGGCCCAATAAAGAGGAAGTAGCTTGTGTCTGGACGGATCAAAGGGAAGAAGCATAGAGAAAGGTCAGGTCTCAGATGCTCTCACACTGAGAAGCTCAGTGCAGCGCTGAGAGAAGGAGAAGCTCCCCACCAGGTTTTCTATTACTGACACAGTGGCTGCTGCTAGGCTCCTACGAGGTGATATGTTATTTTACATGTCAGGACTAATTCATCATTGTACAAAAGAAAGAAAAATGTAATTCTTAGCAGCAGAGTCTTGGCTTCAAATGTTTTCTGCATACTTAGGATATGACATAATTTTTGCATTCTTGTGTCAAAATATACAGGTGTCATCAGCCTAAAAACAAAATGGTGCCTCAGTAGAGAAAGGGCTTCCTGCCCCACTTAATTAGGACCTCATTTAGTCACCTTATTTGAACATATAACATTGTATATATAGGACACCTTGATGGCTATGTCACCCTGTTGCTTATAGTCATACACCATTTTAATAAGGAAGTATGTGCCTTTTAATGAAACATCTTGGAAATCCTTTGATGATAGGATTTTAAAGGGATAGTTCAGATTATTTGAAGTGGGGTTGTACAAGTTACTTAGTCAGACAGATAGTCAGTGTTCTACCTACAGTGGATGGTGGCCGTCACATCCCAAGTTATGGATGCTGTGGACAGGGTCCGCAACAAAAGTTATTTTAGCCACTTAAAAAGTTCCAATCAAGATCATTTTAAGTGGACAGTATATTTTAGAATATTTTCACTCCTTTGCCATCAGACAGCCTTTTCCGATGGGAAACCTCTGTTATATAAGGCAAACATCACTCTCTCCAAACCAACCAAACTTTATAGGTGAAATTGGGAATTTTACCTCGCAGGAAGGATTTTGCTGGACTGCCGCTGCCTTGATCAGTTGGTTTGTTTGTGTTATTATGTGGCAGCTGTGTTTCAAAGGGTTGGTTCTGATTCACTGAAGTCACAAAATAACACAAACAAACCAACAGATCAAGGCAGTGGTAGTCCACCAGCTCCTGTGTTCTGCCAAGTAGAATTACAGATTTTAGCTACGGAGTTTGGTAAAGTTTTGGAGAGAGCGGTATTTGGCTTGTATAACATTGGTTTCCAATCAGAAAAGGCTGTCTAATGGCAAAGTAAAGTGGTGTAAATATTCTATGTATAGAATACACTTAAACCAATATTTATTCTAGTAGGTGGACCTTTTTTTAAGTGGCTAAAATACCTTTTGTTGCTGACCCAGTCCACAGAAGCACATCGCTTAACTTCCACGCTGGTGCCCTTCTCTACTTCTCCTAACTAGAGGCATGCCGACTACCGTCTACTGTTGGTAATACACCAACTTTTGAGTACCTCATACAGTCCCACTTAAGATTATCTAACTATCCCTATAAGAATATACCATTGAAGTTTTCAGTTACTTGGACACAGCCTGTTCAGCAAACACTAAACACAGTCAACCTGCCAAGACTTGCAAAGCGCTATAGGCTTCTCCATATCAAATTATTTATTAGAAGAATTCTGAGTCTTTGCTATACTTCCTGATACAAGTATTTTTTTTTTTTTTTTTTTTTTTTTTAGGAAATGAGTGTTTCATCAAATTAAACTTAGTTTCAGAGTAGCAGTTAGTCAGTTTCAGGACTCGATCGAAGTTGGTTGACTACGTGGAAGATTGAGTAGCTAATTCCATCTCAGACACACCTCAAAGCGTCTCTAAGAGTGAGACACTGAGAAGAGCAATGCCTTCTGCAGCTTCTCCTGCAACATCCTCCCAAAGGTAGGAACGCATTCAAATAGTTGCATAGAAAATACCAGAAAGCCAAAGGCCCTTTCTTCCCCTCTTCTATCTCTTTTTGTGTCTCTTTCCTCTGCATGTTCACTTGGGTTTACTCAGGCTGCTCTGGTTTCCTCCCACACTCCAAAAACATGCAAGTTAGGTTTAATGGGAATTTCAGTTGGGCCCCCTTGTATTGACTTTTAATCAAACATTAATGAAACAGCTAGATGGTACTTACTAGATTGTGTTGTGCTTTTTCTGCAGTGTTTTCACCTGCCGTCTTTGCTGAATGAACACTTGAATGTCAATAATTGCAGTGATTAGTTTGACACATGATTAGAGTGAACTGGAAAGTGACTTTCTTTATTTCTTAGGAACCAGACTGACTAGTGTTCCCCAGAGGCTGTTGGACAGAGCAAACAACATGCCAGTGATTAAGCTATCCTTACTAGAGCCTTATAAGCCTTATCAAATGCAAAGTTTGTCCTGAGGTGGTGCTAGAGGAAAGGTAAGGATGTCAACAAAATCGTTAGGATTCATTGTCTGGGGAGCAGGAAAATCCACAGTATGGAGATTTGCCTCTGTAGCTAAACTGTTCAACAGTCTGACTGACATGCATAGCTGACTCCTGCAGTTTCCACTGTGACCAATCAAAGACCACAGAAGAAGATATGTTGCATAAATACCTAGTGAAATGAAAATATGGTAACCTCAATGTGCCAAATAAAGGAGAGAGTCAGAAAAACTCAATTGGAAAGCAGGGCTCTATAATATTCACACAGTGGGTTTTAGTACAAGCCACAACTGGTTAGCTTGGCTTTGCACAAAGACTGGGAATAGGGGGAAAATATATCCTGGCTCTGTTCAAAAGTAAAAAGGCCTACCAGGACCTTATTAATAACATGCTATATATCATTTCTTTAATCCATACAAAAAACCAATTTGCAAAAACATCAATTTGCTGTTTTACATGGGCAGTTACAGGCAAAACTGCTTCCTGGCTAGACCTAGTTGCCAGACAACCAGTAAAAACCACAGAAAGTTACCATTATTTATGATTTATTATTAATATTAAACACTTCAGGGGTCCATGTTAAGACTGATTGATGTTCACAGTCCTGTAGCCAGAGGAAACTTCTTGGACGGGCATCTGATTTCCCTTGGGTGGGGATTTTTTGTTAAGCATTCATTAATCATTAAAAATGATAATGGGAAATAATGGAAATATTGTTGGATGGAATTCAGGGAGGAATAGATGAGGTTAATTTAATTTCGGGAGAAGCTGTTCCATCATGATCCTTAAGCAAGATTCTCTCTTTTTTTTTCAATGCAATGTCATTTTCTTAATTTCATTTATAATTTAGCCAATCAAACCACAGCATTACAGTCGGACTTAATTACACTTTTGTGCCAAAGATTTTCATAATGCCCTCGCTGCACTGTAAATCACATCTTGACAGCACTGTGTGACATTTTGTCAGGGAAACAATGTGATTGTATGAAAACGGTATAGTTAAGATATGTAGGCTACTTTAGTCATCAGTAACTACACTGACAGCTCAGTCATCATTCTTGAAAAAACATTTTGGTAACACTTTATGACGGTCATGTCTATAATGCATTATAAACATAGTTATAATGTGTAATCATAACACATTACTAAGCATTTTATAATACATTATAATCACTTACAATGTGTTGTACAGTACTTTAATGTCAAATTCCATTACAAAATGCGTTATAATGTGTTAGGATTCTTGTTATGAATCATGCATATTTCTGAGTGCTTTAAGTATAATTTGCTATTATGCTACCGACACTGTATAAATCATAAGTATGTTTATGATTCATTATATTGTATTATAGCTGTGGACGTCATAGAAAGTGTTACCATTTTGTTCATGCTGTAGAAGTTGTCTGAATCTTGTCCAAACTTCCAGCCTCAATCAAAAGGCCCACACAGAAGACAGGACCTTCTACAAAATATTACAGGAAACCATCTGTACCTGGTAGAGCTGCAATAACTATTGGGTTCATTATCTATTAATCTGTCGACCATTTCCTCAGTTAATGGATTAGTTGTTTTGTCCATAAGCTGTCATAAAATGATGAAAAATGTTGATCACTGTTTGCCAAAGCCCAAAGGTCCAAAGGTGACGTCCTCAAATGTCTGGTTTTGTCCACAACCCAAAGTTATGTAATGTAGTTAAAAAAAACAAAAGCACAAAATGCCAGCAACTGGACATATGTGGGGAAACAAAGGCAAGAACTTTAAAAGAACGAAAGCATAAATGGAAGTTTAGTGAATTTTTAAAGGTCATTGTATAAAAGTATTTACATGGAAAAGTCTGAGGTTGTGGAACAAAAAACCTTAATGGCCTGATTGTGTTTTATTTGTTTCTGTGTTCCCTTAAATTTGAATGCAGCCATTGATTATTACTCTTTGGGTCATGTGCTATTTAGAAATAGTAATAGAAACCAGACAATGTCAGACAGACAATGTCAGACAATGTCAGGTCTTCCCCAGTCACTTGGACTATTCCATGATCATACTGCTACAGAAATGATTCAGGAAGACAATAGCCAACTCGTGAAACTTAACAAACAGCTTCTTTCCTGAAACTGTGAGATGCTTCAATTCATCCTCAGCACTCCACCACAAATAAAAGTTTATTTTTTATGATGAATTATTTATTCAAGGGTTGAAAATGGGGGAGAATAGGGAACATAGAGGGTGCCATGCTTTTGTTTGCCTTAGGCCCCAAAATGACTAAACCCACCCCTGCTCGTACACTCCCTATTTATATTTCTAAATTCCATGAATTTCAATGCACTTACATTCATCTGGATTCCAGGGATGTACTGTTTATACATAAATCTTGGATATTTGTGATCTGGATTACTGGAAGTATAATGAGGGGGTGAGTCCTCAAAGGAATCTGACAAAATTTATATTGTGTTTTTTCATGTTTTTCATTACTGCTACACTGTGTGTTTTTTCTAATGCCCATGGGTCACTGTCTAAATGAGTTAAGGAACATTCATTTAGAATTTCTGAATTATTGAGGCTGTTTCATTTTTTCCCTACTATTCTTTATTAAACACCATCTGTTGATTTAATTTGGTGTGAATACACATTTTGTAAAAAAAAAAAAAAAAAAAAAAGAGGTGGTATTTAATTCAAGCCTGAATATTGCCTTTGGAAACCATATCTCTACAAAAGCATCATTAAGCATCAAGTAAACAAAGAAAAACAGCAGAGCTCCCTTCGCTGCTTGCTTATCTGTCTGTGCTGCATTAGTTACAGGTATCATTCACTGCTTTCTCCACAGTTGAGTCTTTTTCTTAGTCTCTGCTACACAAGTCCTGAGCTTGCTGCTCAGATGGGGGATCATATTTCTACCAAAGGAATATGTTTATCTGATTTTTCAGAGCTGTTGCAGTTGGCGGCAGCTTGTGGATGTTTCACTTGAAAATCCTCATCTCCATTTTAAAACACAATTTAAACTCCACAGATATTTGACAAATCCATTTGAACTCCAGCAGAGGCCAGATCCCAGCGCTAAGCGCCAGTGAACACAACAGAGAGTCAACAGAACCAGTGCCACAATGTTGATTCATGTTGAGAGGGAATAAGATAATATTTTATTATGGTTCACACAGCCAAAAAAGTGAGTCAGCCAGTATCTTTTTGTTCAACTTTGAAGCCTTTGAAGGGGGGGTAACATCCTCCAAAATAGCAATATCCGAGTCAGTGTTTTCATGCCTAGTGTGCCTTCATTCTGTTTGGAGTTTTAGAAATGTTATGTAAAAGTGAAAGAGGGGGATAACATATGTAGGCCACGGCTCATGCATTATACCCAAGCTGAAAGTGAAAGGCTGTTTTTGTGAGTGTGAATATGTGAAAAAACAGACAGACAGAGGAAAACAGTGTATATGTTTCTAATTGCATAATTTGCATGGGAAGAGTGTGTGTCTGAGTTAATGTGCATGTGGTTAGGTTCGTGTGCTTGTTATCTGTGCGTGTGCCAAGGACGCTTCGGCCTTGCTGTACAGTTAGTGCCACAGTCACTGACACAACACCATGCAGGAGGCAACATGCCAGTGCTTACCAACCGAGGCTGTAATTGGCTGTCTACTTTGAGTCCACTGCTTTTAAGATCAGCGCTGTAGCAAGGAAATGGAGAGAAGACATAAAGGCAGAGGGAGAGAGATGGCAAAATGAAGAGTGGAACAGATGATTTTGTAAAAATACTGGTTGCACCTTGTTTTACAGGACACTAATAAGATGTAACAATCCGTACATTGTATCAAATTAGAGAGTATTCAACCCTTATTAGACTTTATTAGAGGGTAATTAGGGACACATTACAACAGAACTGTACAGTAAACTAAAGAGTTTCATTTAACACCGTTAGGCTCTTATTAGACTTTCTTTGAGGGTAATTGCTCTGCTACTTGAGAAACACCTTCTTTGGCTGGCCCCATACAACTGGCAGAGTGGCGAAGACCAATGCCTAAATTGTGATCAAATCACATTATCTGTCTAGAGTATTACAATAAGTCTGTGCAGGCACCCATAGAGAAAATATCCCCCTACCGCTATAATTTTGGCATTTACTCGGTAGATGTGGCTTTATTTTGATGTGTTCCCTCTAAGAAAGTCTAGCAAGGGTCTAAATGTGATATGATACGATAGATTTAAGTTGACAGTACAGTTCTGTTGTAATTTGTCACAAATAATCCCCTCGACTAATAAGGATATAACAGTGGTGTCCCTATTTATCGTCTAATTAAGTCTAATAAAGGGTCTAATACTCTCTAATAAAGAATAATTGTAGTTTTTCTTTAAAATTTGATACAAAGTATGGCTTGTTACATCTTATCAGTGTACCATTAGGTGCATGTTGTCTAATTAGGGTATAGCTGTGTTTGTTTCCTAACTAATAAAGAACATGTTGTTTCTTGCTTTTGTCTAATTTAATTCAAAGTACTGCTTGTTACATCTTATTAGTGTACTGTAAAATCAGGTGCAACCAAAAACTTGTCCAGTCTTCACATTGTTACCAAGATAAGTCACCGAGTAGAGCAATTACATACAGATTTAGGGTTTTACAAGGACTGATAGGGACACATGCAGCAATTAACTGTTTTATTGCACCCAGTGTTTTTTACAGTCTGGTTTACAAGAGCTCCAGTCTAGTGCACATTATTACAGAAAGGCTAAGCAGGGATAACTTGGAATGTCTATAAAGGAACTTGGTGGAAATGATAGACCAACTGACAGACTATCTCTGTTAGCTCCAAAAAAAGAAGAGCAAAAATACCGGCTTGAATATTGAGTTATTCATGGTTATTTGTTCCCTGAGGGCCATGAGATATAGTGTGGGCACAGCCTTTAGGTTTCGTATGCGAGGCAGGGTGCGTTGAGGTGAATGCACTAAGGCCTCCAGAGCCTCACTGCCAACAGACAGAGCCAGCTCCAGCTTGACAGGAGCAGCCAGAGTGTGTGGAGCTCTCAGTGGCGCTGTCCACGGTGCTGAGGTTCAGGCACTGGCGCTGTCCATGGTGCTGAAACGCTATTGTGTTAGTCATGGGGCTGAGTAGCAGTCCCTGGCGCTGTCCATGGTACCAGCTCTCTGTGGTGCTGTCCACAAGGGCTGTCGCTGGCGCTGTCCGTGGTGCTGAAACTACATTGCTCACTGCTCCATCAATAGGCTGTTAGACACTGGCGCTGTCCATGGTACCAACTCTCCAGTGAGTTGTCCATGGAGCTGTCTGCAAAACTTAGGCGCAGAGAAGTGGTGCTATTTTGAAGCCGTGTAAGAAGCATTCACTTAATTTATGTTAAAATACTCCACTACAAGTAATGATTGAATCTGAAATATTCACCTTTTTAGTTGATAATGATGAAATTGTTAGCAAACAATTGCTTATTTTTGCATCCAGTACTTACACAAAACCATTATTATTCATTTGGAGTTGTGTCTCAGGCCTCCTGGAAAATGTAAGTAGTTTCTGCATTCATTATTCACTCTTTTTTTTGTTCTGTTTTTTGGTCTACACCTACTCCTGAGGAAAATATGTTGCTTTTAAGTTAGCAAACGCTCCATTACGTTCACCGCATAGTTGCTAACTGCTACAGAGCTGGTAGGCTAGTGTAGAGGTTTTTTTTTTTTTTTAGAGTATTTCCACTGAAAACAGTCGTCTGCTGGGCAGGACTACTAAACAAGGAGCTGAAAGTCACTATTAAGCTTCGAAAAGCGGAGTGGAGCTGCAGATTTAAATGATTTTGTGACACTATTTTCACATTGTTACTTGATCTATATCATTTATAACCACTTTAGGTAATATGTCCAACAAGTAATTAATCAAAAATGAATTCTTATGCAGAAACATTGCCCCTGTGAATGTTATATAAATATACATTCTAACAGCTATAACTTTCACAGCATTACACTATTTGGTCAGGGTAATCAATAATCCATATATATAAATATATATGTGTTGTTGTTTTTTTTTTCAAAATCTGAATCTACAAAATTAACCAAAGCGAGAAATAGTGTTATAAACTGGAAGCACATAAGGTAAAGGTACTTCAAAACTCAATTACCTGCATTCCACTGCTGTCCTGATATTTAATAATATGGCATTTTTCTAAATGGCACTTTTTACAGGGTAGTTTTTATATTGCAGCAATAGAAAGAGCAATATCCCTCCTAAATAACAGTATATTAGTAATTTAGTAACAAGTACGTGACCAGCTCTTCTGGGAGATGGCAATAAAGTCCATTTGAAATTTAACTGAGTGCTCTTCGTGATAGTTTTAACTATTCAGTTACATTGTGTATAACAAGTTGTGCCCCTTTAAAATGAGCGCTGCGTGAAACGCACCTTTAAGATGTAAAGTATTGTGCTACTTGCTGAGAAGGGCGACAAATATCTCTTGATACCACAGTGAAAACGCATAGTCTACCTTTGGTGCAGAATAAAGAGCACTACCCTAATTGTTTGCTTGCGAATTATATGTATGGCCGGTGGGCAAATGTCAGTCAATCATCATCGATTCAAAAATCAAATAAACACACAGCATATACAATATATAAAATCAATAAAAATACATTGTAAGCCGTGTTTCATACTGATTTTCATGATGTAAAACGATTTATTTCGAGCTGTCTTGAAATGACTGTAAACCGCGACCTCAAGTGGCACATTGCTGACGTAATATCGATTATCTGAATGTTTCACTTTGGACAAAATCACTTGGAGTCGCACAGTGCGCACTTTTCCTCCACAGTCTCTCTGTCTGTCTCATCCATTCTCCATCCTGCGTTCCCTCTTGCGAGCGTGCTGTGATCTCCATCTACTTCGTGCCCAAACCGAGAGCTTAAAGGACTTTTTTCTTCTTCTTTTACGACCAACCCTCCTCCTCCTTTCTTCATCCATCCTTCCAGGCGTTCACTCACTGGATTTTTATAGGAGCTCGTTTATATATTTTTTTTCCTAGCCTGGTCTTTGGGCTATGCCGCCGGGGCTGCTGGTCAGGCTGAAGAGAATCGAGGAAACCTACCACAGGTGAACGGAGCTTTAACGACGCTGCGGTATAGATGATTGAACACTTTGAGCAGTAACTCAACGCAATCTTCAGGCACCGGCGCGTCCTTTTTGATGAAATATAGGAGGGGAATTGAGGTGAACACACTTTGGGACAACTAAAGGGACGTTTACCAAGTTGTGTTTCTGAATTAATACAAAAAACCCTGCGTTATTTACCAACTGGGATTCCTATAAGGAAGATGTGACCTTTTTCTTTTGCGCACAGGAGCAAAATTCACCGCTTTTCCATCAGTTGCTCGATCTTGATGAGATGTCTTTTTGTGGGATTACACTCGGAGATATGAGAGCTGGATTGTGAGATTTACCATCTTTTGCTTTTTTTTTTTATTTCTCTTCTCTTCAAAAGAGGAAGTGCTCTGTTTGGTTCAATGGCTTCGGTGTCAAGGTTGTCAAGGCGCAAAGATGCCACTCGCTGGCCGAGGATGTCGTCAACTTTCTGGGCTGTGCTGCTCCTGACAGCGCTGCTGGTTCTCTACTGCGGTAAGTCCCCGCCGCTCGAGTCGGAATATTTGGAAGCGTTGGAGACGAGGGTCATGTGGGAGCGCTTTGACAAGAAAATTACGCAACTGGTATTGGCAATCGTTCTTATGGTATTGATTTTACTTGTTGTCGACGTGTCATTTCTTTCCCTTTTCTCTTAACAGTTATCGGAAAACATTTGCACACACACGCACCAAAACCCACGTACTCCCCTTAATCTTTTTTCTTCCTGCTCTCTTTCACTCATTCAGACAGGCATGAGTAGACACTTGTGCAGAGAGGGGGCTCAGATAAGAGGAATATGTCTGTTATTGTCTGGTGGAAACACTTTGCTTGGATAGGAAGCTGAACTCAAGTGTCCCAGAGGCCTAATTAAGTCTCCTGCGACTCCCTTTAATTCTCTCTCACGAACACACACATATCTGTCCTGAGGGCTGTGTTGCTGTCAGACTGACTTGCTGAGGTCAGACAGTCATGCATCTGTCATATTGTCTCTGGACTAAACGCTGCTTTCAGGAGACAGAGCATAAAAAAGAATTCACATGAGACACATTGTGTAAAATAAAAGTAGACTTTTTATCACGAGCCTGACAGATACCGGATATTCCGGCTGATACTGATATTAGGCAGTAGGGCTGGCCAATATCTCAATACACGCATTTTCTCTCAAATAACATACCATACATTCTCAAGTGGTGCCAGCATGGTGCTGGGCGAGATGGACAAAGTTCACAATATTTTTGACCAAATACCTCAATGTCATTATTGCATCAATATTAAGAGGGATGACTCATGGTTCTTTCAAAAAATATTAACACAATGGAATTTTTGAGAAATAATCATCAGTAATGTGAATATGATAACTATGTAGGTAAAGGCAAATAATAGAACAGCTAAAACAGTCTGGTAAATTTAGAAAATGTCATTATTTTACTGTAAAACAGACTTTAAATCCAGGAAAAGACAACTTACGCTGATGATATTACAGTTTAATCATATCCAAAATCTAAGATGATATCTAGTCTCATATATCACAATCTCAATATAATATCAATATGTTGCCCAGTCCTGTTAAATTCTAATATCAATATATCAGGCGATATTCTCCATGCAAAATATAATATGCGGGATATAGAATATGCACGAACCTGGCGATACGATACAGGGGTTATAATTCATTATATTTTGATATAGTGATACTGTTAGCAAGGTGATATATCACTATTTTTCAATCTAATTTTAAGAAAACTGTCTCAAAAACTGACCCACTGCCCCAAATCTTTGCATGTATCATAATATCATGACATTGTTTTTGAGAATCGATTACAAAACATAATGTTTGTGATGATAATAATGAGTAAAAAACACACAAACACACACACACACACACACACACACACACACACACACACACACACATATATAAGAAACAGAATCAAGTACAATTAAAGCCTGACTGATATATCAGTCCATTGATATTATGGGCCCAATATTTGCCTTTCATAGTTATATCGGTCTATTCCTAATCATTAAAAAATACTGGTGAAAGTTTACTGTTTCAGTGCTCTGATATCTTTTTGGACAATGATTTGTTCTTTTGTTAAATTGTAAAATATCCTGCCTCCATTACCGTGGATGATTGCAAAACTATATTATGTATAAAGAATGTCAGTATCAATTTTCTTTCTAAAACACTTAATATTGGTGTTGGCCCCAAAAATCCAGCATTGGTTGTGCTCTATGTAAAATGGTGCCTGTAAAGGAAATAAATAAAATCAATCTGCATTATGTTTTGTTAAAAGAAGTTTTCATATAGGTGCATATCAAACAACATATATACAGATACTGATATAGATGGACATAGCTGTGATAGATCAATATCGGGCCGATAATATTAGTTGACCAATGTATTTGTCAAGCTCTAATTTTAAGTGTATTTGATGCTTTTTCATAATTAAGGTTTAATATATACATATATTTTCCTCTATTTGTGCTTTTGTTTAATGTTCCTTATATCAATTACATCACTTATGGGAATATTGGGATGATAATCTCAGATATATCTGTGGAGCTCTAGTTTATGTGTGAATAATCTCTGTTTAGTTGGACAAACAGTAAGTCTTCCTCTAGGCCATAATTCAACCATCGCCTGAGGATAAACGTATTAGGCAAATGTATGCGCGCGCACACACACACACACACACACACACACACACACACACACGGTCACACACACTTTCTCTCTAAAGGCTACTTCTCTTGCTGAGGACATGTTTTTCCATTTCTTCGTCTTTTCTTCTGGCACCTTCTTCTCCCTCTTGCTTCCCTTCTCTGTCTCAAACTGCATCTGAGTCACTTGTGAGGAAGGAATCCAGCTGGCACACTGCGCTCCAGTCTGCTACGTGTGAAAAAAAAAAAAAAAAAACGAAGGCTACGTGCAATAGCCATGATAAACCCATTAAAAAAAAAGCTATTTCATTAGCCGCTGAGCTAATGATGAATATAATCATCTTGTCTTGGAGCATATTAGCTATGCTGGTGTTGTAGAGAAATTAACAGATTCATTACATGGTCATTTTTTGAGTTTTCCTTGCAATGTCTCCTCGCTCTCTGTCTTTTTTCGTCTACAGTGGACACCAAATTGGGTTTGCTTTGTAATCACAGCAGCCCCAGGTTAATCAATGGAAAAGGGGGGGTTTGGTTATATGAGGGAAAAAGCTTCTGGATATAAGGGTCTTTTTCTTCTTTTATGGTGCCTTCGGCCATGTCGATTGATCTTCAGCTTGTGTCCAATCAATGGTGCTTGGATGTTTGTTTCAGTCAGCAGTCTTTGAACCCCCCTCGTCCCCCATTCCCACTCCCCAGGACCTCGACCTCCTACCCAGCAACACCTCACCCCTACTGGAACTTAATGATCTGAACAATAGTGATTCTTTGATTTCTTGTTCTCTTTTTTTCACTTTTATAATCTCTTCACCCCGTACTGTTCCCAATTGTTTGGTCTCTAATGGCATTTGTGCAACACTGAGGCTGAAATCACTCCTTTTTATTGTAGAGTATTTCGACTCAGAGTCCAGCACAATAGCATTACACATTCGTATCTTTCTATTTTGCTACCACTGATATTCATAAATTGCACGAAAGCCCCAGAGCGTCATTGGCTTCTCCTCTTGGCTCTCTTTTTTCCATGTCTTCCCATTTAGCAGTTTCTTTTAGTCTTAGCTTGTGGTCTTTTTGGCTGATAAATCTCCAGTCGTCTGAACTCGCAGCTCAGAGGGTTTCGCTGCTCTCCCATTTAGCTTTTGTCTTTCTTCTCATCCATTTCCATTTGGTTTGACCTTCCACGTCCGTGCTTGTCTTTCTGTTTTTATATTTATCCCACCCTCCCCTCTACTTTGTTCTTGTGTCCTTCGATGTCCCGGTCAGCTGTCCGGTCCAGTTCCCCCCATGTTATGTTACATACCTCCTTATTTTACTTAAATTCTAGTCTTTTCTCCCTTTATGGTCAGATTTTGTCATATTTTATTCTCCTCTTGCTTTTCATAGAATGTTTCTGTTTCTTTCACATCATATTTTTAAAACTCTTTTCTGTTCAAGGTCTGAGCTGAACTGACTGCTTTATGTTGCTGTACGTTATTCTGACTGAGGTCTCTGCTCTCTCAGCAGTTTATTCCTGCCCCTCTCTTATCGTCTCTTGTCCTCTCTCCTGTTCCACTGCTGACCTCCCCTTTTCTCTTCTTTTATCTTTTCAAATCCACCCAGATTCTTTTATATGTATTGACAGTCTGATGACTGTTGAAAATTTGGGGACTTGTTGAAAAAACGAGGTTTAGTTTTTCATTTTTGTCCTTTTCCCATATTGGAAATTGAACCAGACAGTAAAATCTTTATGCTCAGAGGTCTCTACAGTTATTGATTATTTGAATTATTGATATAGCCATTTGTTTTTTGGTCTATTAACCATCAGAAAACAGTGAGAAATGCATGTGAATGGCAGTGATGAATTGTCTAAAGCACAAGGCGATGTTGTCAAATGTCTTGTTTTGTCCAACCAACACTTCAAAACCCAAAGATATTCAGTTTTACTAGTGTAGGATATGGAGTCAATGCTGATATTCAGCATCTTCATGATTGCTGATATATAAATGAATCTAAAAAATTCACTACTTTGGCTGTGATGCAGCCACCTCCCTCTGTCTGTAGTCACCGTTCTGTGGTCTCTGAATGTCCCACCAACAGCACTGTCTGATCAGTTACACATCTCGAGTGATGGCATATCAACACTGAAGGCCGCTGTGCCACAGAGAAGCAGTCAGGTGAACACATTTGCAGACCATAGTCATATACTGCATTTGTAAACGACACAATGGCCACATCACCATGTTGTACAGGGTGAGACTGACCTGTGAACAGATTGGTGTAAACGGGGGAGCTGAGCTGCTTTTTTCTGGATATAATGTTTACGTTTCTCAAGAGATTTCAGTGAGTTATGTTATGATCACAGGTTTATGTTCTACCACATAGAGTAGGAAAAAAGTTTTTTTTTTCGAACTTACTTCATATAGATCATGAACCCTTGAATGGTTGCGATCAAGAAATGTAAAGAAAAATGCAGCTCCCCCGTTTACTTATCCAATATCGTGGTAATCTTGACACACAAGCCACATGGCAATGTGGCATCTACGCATGTATGCATATGTTTGCAGACTGGCTAACTGGAGCGATTCCAATGAGTTTGTGTTATTCTAAATCTTGACACCAAGATTGTCACCTTTACTGCAAATGTATACAGTATCAGCTCCAAATATCGGTTATCGTTTTCCTTGATGACTAATAATCGGTATTGTTTGATCCCTAATAGAGGACAAGTGAAAGCACTTACTCATCCATTTCAGGAGCTGTAACCGTCAAATGTGTCACTCATGCTTTAAAAAATATTTACTGATCAGTTTTTTGTTGATCAATTAATATATTAATTGTAGCAGTTACAGAAGATATATTTTTTCTGTATTTCTTGATGCAGTATTATTAAATTTGCCTTCAGATTTTGGTCTAAACAGTTTATAGGGTTTTCAAGTGTTCTTCCTTGGCCATCTGTAGGAATGGGTCCTGGTAGTCGTGATTTTGCTTGCAGCCAATCACCACAAGCGCTTTTCAATGCAATGTGTTGACTGGCCAACTGCTGCAGCAGCAACAGCCCATCCAGTATGGGGTGTAGTTAAGTCAAGGAATGCTTCCATTTACATGATGGGTATCAAATGAAATAGACAGAAAAGAGGTGTGGACTAGTAGTTGTATCACTTTAAGGGTACAGTTATTGGTCCTGGTATCGTGTTTTTCTAAATGACACCCAACCCCAAAAAAGAACATAAATTGATGACCCATCAGTGCTTTCTTTTTCAATTCTACACTTGATAATGTGATATGGAGGAAACAAAGGCCCGACTGGATTTTTGGGGCAGATGCTGATACCCATATTAGGGAGTTAAAAAAAATCCAATATCTATATATCAGCTGATATTTTTCTGTTTAACAATAATTTTATTGTCATCAACAAATGACATCAGGGCACTGACAGCAACATATATGCTGATATAGACAGATATAGCTGTGACAGGCCAATATCAGCTGATAATACTGGCTGACTGATGTATTTACCCCTGTGGGTCAGCCCCGTGATGAACTGGCAACCTGTTCAGGGTGTAACCCGCCTCTCGCCAAATTTCAACTGGGATAGGCTCCAGCCTCCTTGTGACCCTTCAAGGATGAGCGGTTGTGGATAATAAATGAATGAATGAAAAAATGAATGAGTGACCATTGAGTTGGCTATAAAATGCATGACTAGAAAAATGGTCCATTTATATAATAATATGAACAACTTAGATATATTTAGCATTTTTCAGTCTGACACCTGTTCCTGAAGTGAAAAACAAAGTTGTGTGTATGAATTTACATGCATGGTGTATACTGTATAGCTATTGTTTGTACCAAGGGCAATTTTGCTTTGCAGAGCTGCTGTGTTGTGCAGCTAAAGAGGGGGGTGGAGGGGGGGTATTGAGGGGAGCTCTGTGATTATGGCTATGACTCATATGGTGCCTGTCACCTAGAATCAACATCCAGCTTCACACGATCTGCCGTCCTCACTCAGGCCCTTCTGAGCGGAGGGAGAGATTGAAGAGGAGGGAAAGAGAGAAAGAAACGTGGTGGAGGGAGGGAGGTGTAGAGGCATAAAAAGAGGTATGAGCAGGAGGTGGCTCGATATCCTCGCTAATGCCTTGATAAGAAAAGGATGGGGAGGAGAAGGAAGGGACGAATGTAAAGGAGATTTGGAGGATAGAACGAGAGGGAGACAGGAAGAGCAAAAGCAAAAGAGACGCCGTGGTTAGGGTGAGAAGGAAGGCATGGTGAGGAGGGAGCAGGAGGCAAAAAAAAGTGGAAAAAGAAAGTGAAAAGAATCAGTAAGAGGGAGACAAACAAAGCAAGAGGAAGAGAGAGGGAAAGGGCTCACAAGATAAATGGCAGCCGCTCAACAATTTAACTGCTCATACCGTGTTGGAAACTCTAATCACACGAGAATGCTTCAGTACCCTCTGATTACATTACAAAAGGAAAAAATAAAAGCATTGTATTCTGTGCACTAGCTCCCTCCTCTGGAAGCTTTCAGCCATGCATTTGTTTGCCGACAGTGCTGTTATGTATTCATGAGGCTGTAGCCCTGCATGTGAGCCCGGAGGAAGATAGAGCCACAAGGCTAGCTAATCAGTATGCTAATCTGAGCTCAGGAGAGCTAAGGAATGTAGCCACCGCGGCTCTGGTCCTGGTCTGAACTGCAAACAGGGAAACAGGGAGACAGAGGAAGAAGAGATGAGGGATGATAGAGTAACAAGCAATAAGGGAAAAGAGGAAGAAAAGAAAGGAAGACAGGTCAACATTCGGTGTCAAAAAATATATTGTCTGCTGATTCATTCCAGCCTTCAATGTAATCCTGTGTGCACATACGCAGACGGATGAACACGCTCAAGGGCAAACACATACATTAGAGATATTAATGAACATAACATCAAAGCAGGCACATGCTGTAGGTTACACTGATGCACACGCATGAGGACAACTGTATCAAAGCAGCTAGTCAGGGTCGCGCAGAATAATGTAAACACCCGTGACCTACTTGCACATACATGAACATCACCCTGCAAGGATTTTTGAGAATGCAGAAAGGTCGTACACACACAAGCATGCGTGAACACACATTCCAGTGGCGGACTCGGGCTGTCTGAGAGGCAGGGGTGAAAACAATAAGAAGGGCACCAGCTCTACACGATGGGGTGGCGAAAGTCACGATCAAATGGTTCCAATTCCTGGTTTAGATTAAAATTGTTTTATTTTATAACTTAAAGTATATCAATTACTTACTACTTACTATTACTCCACCTCTGTAAAGTCACACAGGGAACTATTTAACCATTTAAAGGCAGGTAGAGGCCAAATAATTTTCTAGCATGCAGCATTTTTAGCGGGAAGGGCACCTTAGAGGGCACTTTATAATGTTCTCTCCTTTGCATGGCACCCTAGAGAATATTTTATTATGTTTTGTCCACTGAAAGGACACCCTAGTGGGTGCTTTAACATTTTTTTCTCTACTGGAATTGCACCCTAGAGGGTATTTTATCTTGTTTTGTCCACTGGAAGGGCACCTGAGTAAGTACTTTATCCATTTAACCATTTCAAGGGAGGTAGAGGCTAAATAATTTCCTAAGATGCAGTGTTTTCCATTGGAAGGGCACCCTAAAGGGCACTCTATAATTTTTTCTCCACTGGATGGCACCTGAGATGGTATTTTATCATGTTTTCTCTACTGAAAGGGCACCATAGACGGTACTTTATTATGTTTTGTCCACTGGAAAGGAACCCTAGAGGGCAGTTCATCACATTTTCCTCATTAGAAGGGCTTCATTAGGGTTTGTCCATTGAAAGGGCACTCTAGTGAGCACTTAATAATGTTTTCTCCATTGCAAAGGCATCCTAGAGGGCATTTTATCATGTTTTATCTTCCTTAGGGGCATCCAAAAGGCAATCACCCCCCTACCTCCCCTTGAGTCCACCAGTGCCAGGGACGAAAGCTCTCCGCTGTTTCTTCAAGCCATTCCCATCAGATCAGCCTGTCTCTCAGCGTGGTCTCCTGTGTTTCCTTCTGCCTGTTTGTTTATGACTCGCTGTTGTTCTGCAGCTGAATCGATGGATTGTTGACTTTCACTGAGAACCGCAGCTTGGGGGCATCCGCGGAGAAAAGATGGCGCATCGTGCCCAGGCACCTCACCTCGTCGCTCAAAACACATAATCACACATAGGTAGTGAAACGGAGAGTCTCCGTTCACGTGCCACACACACACTCTCTCTGTTGGAGATTGTCTGATTCACCCGCTGAGAAAATGGGACTGGGCTGACCCCGAAAAATGCGCTAACTTGTGGGTGAGCACGTGGACATACTTGAATATCTTATCATATTTTCAGCATAGCCTCGAGCCTCCTCCTCTGCAGGGAGGGTGAGACGGAGAGTGAAGCCACAGCCAGGAAGCGGCAGAAAGGGCCGCCGATGGCCCGGGGACGTAAATTCATAAAGGGAGTCAACCTGTTGAGTTTTTCCACCGAGGAGGCGAAGAGTCACATTATGGACCCCCGGAAATGGGGCCAGAGACCGCATAAATATTTGAAGAGCTTTTTAGAAGGCAGCTTTGCAAAATTTAAAGACCGTGATGAGTGTCATTTGAAGGGGGGGTCGCTGTTATCGCATAATGAACGTGCCACAAATGGAAAGCATCAGGTTTGGTAAGGCAAGGAAAGAATATTAAGAATTTTGTGACTTGCGTTATGAAATATTAAGCAGCAATGGGATCTCTTCCAGTGTGCGCAGGGAGCCATTGACATTAAATGGGAGATGGCAGTATGGCCACAGGCGGTGTGTTTTTCTGTGCAGCCTGCACTCGTGTCAACTCATGGCTGCTTTCTGTTGCTGGCAGTGAATGAATAGAACATTTTTGAATTAAGGAAAAGCTTGTTGATAGGGGATCTTCAGGCATATGGTTGCTGCTCTTGGCTCTGGCTGTGAGGCAAAGGGCCGCCATCCATCATCCCATAAGTTTTAAAAATGTGTCGATGTTTGCACCCTTTGGACTGTGGACAGGCAATTACATCAAACCGGGGAGGCTTTTTATTTTTTGCAGTGACATGGTGCTAAATTTGATTGCTTCCTTTCTGAGCAACATTTCCCATTTTTTACAACGAACATCTGTTGTACTGCATAAACATTTTGCTGACTGAAATATTTTAACATCTATGGATGAGTTACAGTGGAAATTTGTACAGACATTAATTCTATCTAAAAGATGTATCTCACTGACTTTATTATTGAGAGTTGATATTATTGATGACTATCTCCTGGTATGTCTTCTAGCACACTTTAAAAAAAAACTTTTCTCAACAATTTTTGTATTGATTGCCATGAAATTTGGTACAAACATTCTTGCATATCTTAGGATGGATTGTAGCAGCTTTGGTGATCTCCACACTTCCCATTTAGTGGTGTCATTATCTCAAAGTTGTTCAATATTTGGATTTATTTGAACAGACACCAGCAAAAATAATCGGTTTCAGTGGTGATTAGATGTAAGTTTAGTCTAAAGATTTGTTTTTCAAGATATGTTTGCACATGTTCTGAACTACTATTAGCAAATATTAGCATGCTAACAGGCTAAACTGCAATGATGAGCGTGGTAGAGCGAAGCAGTAACCTCCAGGGCAGAATAATGAAGCCAACGCAGAAACTGCCAAAAACCACAGTTCCTCAAATGGCCACTTGAGGCTGCCTCCAAGTTCCCCATAGACTCTCATATTAAAATGGTCAACCTTACATCAGAAACAAACATCTCTACAGACTGATACAAAAAGCGGTTTTGTTTCTCCCTTCATGACAGCTGTACAGGGGGTGAATTTTTATATAACTCACCTGTACAAATTACATGAGTAGACCATAAACTCGCTAAACCTCTGCATGTTAGCTAGCTTTAGCATTTAGCTCAAAGCACTGCTGTGCCCAAGTAGAGCCTCACAGGGCTGCTATCATGACTTTAGTCTCGTTCAATAATGGACCACAGTCATATTAAAGATTAGCAGCTGAGTTCCCTAAAAAAAACAAAACAAAAAAAACCTGAAAAGAACACTTCTGATTTGCACAGAAACACAGAAGTCAAACAGGATTATTTTGAAATTACATTGACAGGGTGCATTGTTCTGTGCAGCCTCTCACTGAATCAATGAATGTTGGCCTTTTAGTTGACAAGCCTAATACACATAACGCTTATAAATGCAGGTATGCAATCAATTACAGCCCCAGTGCTTCACGTTTCACTATTACGACTCGGTGTGTGTGTGTGTGTGGGTATTTGTGTGGCCGCCTCTTGTTAAAAATATTGATTTTAGGTAAACACAAGAGGAAAAACTGATTAATAAAAGAAGGATGTAATGCCGTTCGTTGGGGCAAAGACCATGTGTACCGGCCATTCTTTACACGAACCTTTGCTGGCAAGGAGACAGTACTTTTTAGGGCTTTTTGCTGTAGCTACAGTAAATCCTACAAGTCAGCTTCATGCCTGTGTTCTGCAATTTTGTTATCACAGCTTCATCTGTGGTGGAACAGCACACAGCCTGTTCCTCCGCAGCTGCTCCACAGCTTCGGAACAGTTAACAGCTACAACAGTTGGTGCACTTGTTTACAATGAGATGCAGTAAAAGTTCCATTAAAGCCGCTTCTCTGTCTCGCTGATTCTATTTTTCTCATCACTTCATCCTGTCCTCCATTGTTTTTGTTTCTTTTTGTGTTTCCTGGGTTTAAAGTCGTCTCTACCTGCACCTTTGTAACCAGACCCTGCTGTGTTAATAAAAAAAATGGACACCATAATAGCACGCTAATATGCTGTGACATTTACTTAATGTGAAAACAAATTGCGAAGTGTTTGGAGTTTGCAGTTAGGCAAAATATCGTCGTCTCCATGGCTAATTGCACCTTAAATGCTCCGTATCCCATCATGAATTAATTTGGTGTCAATGTGACTTTAATTACCATTAAAACTGCATGTATAATATTTACATATACTGTATGTTGTGTATGACTGTGGGGCTCAACAGGTCACAGTCAAAGACAGGCAACGGTCATTATGGCGTTCAAATTTGTGTTTTAACTGCTTGTCCTGCTCTGTAATGACAAAATAGCTCAGAATTTTCCCGTTAAAGGGTTAGTCGGATTATTAGAGGTACTCACCGATAGTAAGTGTATTAGCTACTTTAGATGTTGGTCGGCAGGCCCCAGTTTGGAGAAGCAAAGAGGAGTACCAGCAAGCTAAGCAATGAACTGTTGAGGAGTGGGTCAGCAACAAAAGATATTTTAGCCACTTTAAAAAGGTTGCCATATAAAAAAATCTACATCAGCTTATGTGTACGCCATATTTAGAATATTTTCATTGCCTTACTTTGCCATCAGACAGCCTTTTCCAACAATAAAGCAAAATATTGCTCTATCTAGTTCAACCAGACTCCTTTGACAAAACCAGTAATTTTACTTTGCAGAACATGGGAGTTGCTGGTCCACTGATGTTTTGATCAGGTAGTTTGTTTGTGTTCTTGTATGACTGAGGATAGGTCGGGTTCACTTAAATCACACAATAACACACACAAACTAATGGATGAAGGCTTTGATAGACCAACAACTCCCATGTTCTGCAGGATAAAATGACTGATTGGCCTGTGGAGTTTGGCTGGTTTGGAGAGAGTGATATGTGGCTTATATAAAGGTTGTTTCCTGTCAGAAAATGCCATCTGATGGCAAAATAAAGTGGTGAAAGTATTGTAAACATAGTGTACAATTAAATTGGTATTGGTTTTTTTATTAGGTGGACCTTTTTTAAGTAGATAAAATACATTTTTTAGTGACCCTGTCCACAGCAGTACATTGCTTAACTTCCATGCTGGTGCTCCTCTACAAACAGGGTTGTGCCAACGGGCATCTACAGTAGCAACACTGACCTGATACGTACTTCATGCAAACCCACATTAAATAATCCAAACTGTCCCTTTAAAATAAAAGAGCAAACACAAAGTTAAGATTCAGGAGCCTCATTTGGAGCCTTTGACAAAGAAAAAGTGATTAATGTTACGTCTTTGAAACCAAATCCTGTAAATTGTGTGAGACGGCTTAATTGGGGCAGAATCCGGACAGAGTCTTGCGGTGTGCTCCTGCCTCGGGAGGATTCATGGATGTGCACTTGTGCTTGTTTTGCCTAGGGCCAGTAAGCCCATTCAGAGAGAGATGCTAAAGCTACTCCCCCTTTATTACTGCAAAAAGCAATTGCTTGGAAGAAAATGCCAGAATGGTGCTTTGAATTCCTGGAGGGGCCCATCACTGAGACGCGGCCCATGGAGCTGAGACAGCTAGCATCTGGAGCAAAGACATGGCGGTAAAGTGGAGGGAGAGAAAACGGAGGGAGGAGAGGGGGGAAAGAGGGACTGGGATGGCGAAGAGGCAATGAGAATGAGAGAGTAGGAGAGGGAAGGGAGACAGACAGAGAGCACAAGGGAGGCAGAGAAATGGTGAGTGCGAGACGGGGAAAGGGGTTGACGAGGGAGCAGTAGAAAGAGCTTGAGAGAGAAAAAAGGACCGAGCAGGCAATGAGACAAAAGACAGACAGACGAGAACACTCAGACGGTCCACCAATTGACAGCCGGTTGGGGAATAAAGTCAGCTAACACAATGAAGCAGTCGGCAGACAGACTCGCCGCGGAGTAGCCGAGAGGCTCTCAGAAGTAGAAACAAATATTACATTAGAAGAGACAGAAGCCATTTGTCAGAGTGGGAGACCTGAGAGGTAGTTAAGCTGCAGAATATAGGGACCCGTGGCCTGGTTGATACATGTCGCCACAAGCAGGAAATTGTGCTGAAGTCAACTCCGTTCAATCAATTGTCTGGTGTCCTTCAATGACTCCCACACTTAACAAGATAATGCCGGCGCAAAGTTTTCGCCGGCCCAACTCTCAAGAACTTGTTATGGGGCCTAGAGGGCCTCCCCTCATTCCTTCTCTCGATCCTTTCCTCTACGCTTTCATCCTCCCCTCCTTCCCTTCCTGCCAGCCTGTCAGCTGCACCACCTTCCACATCAAGGCCCACTGACATACATCCTGACAGCCATGATTCAATGTTAATGTTTCTGGAAGATAAATCTGCTGGACTGTTAACTATTTTAACTGCTTACTTTAAACTAAGCGATATACTCTTAAACTAATTAAACTGTTTACTTATAGCTAACTATTTCAACGCTTTGCACTAACTATTTTAACTGTTTACACTTAGCTAACTATTAAAACAGTTTAATTTTAGCTAACTATTTCAACGATTTACTTTTAGCTAACCATTTCTTACCTTTAGCTAACTATTTTAACTGTTTACTTTTAACTATTTAACCTGTTTACTTTTAACTAATTGAACTGTTGACTTGTAGCTAAATATTTCAATAGTTTACTTGTACTGTAGATAACTAATTCAAACTCTTAACTATTTAAACTCCTGCACTTAGAAAGATAATGCGGGCACAAAGTTTTGGCCAGCCCAAGACTTGAGAACTTGTTATGGGGCCTTGAGGGTCTCCCCCAACTCTTTCGCTCTGTCTTTTCCTCCAAGCTTTCATCCTCCCTTCCTCCTCTTCCTGCCAGCTTGTCAGCCGCACCACCTCCACATCAAGGCCCACTGACATACATGCTGACAGCCGCGATTCAATGTTAATGTTTCAGGAAGATAAATCTACTGGACATTTATGGCCTAAATGACAGCTGCACTCTCTTTGCACCCAGATGTCAAAGATGGTTGAGATTCTGAGACCGTTTCAAGGATTGTTGGAGACAGAGAGACAGACAGCAAGTCAGTCCAGTCCAGTCACCTGGTCAGCCAGTCAGGTTGCTTTTGGCTCTGTGCCACAAGGTGCATTACCTGGCCCTCAATTTGAAATTTGCTTTATTAAATAATAGCTGGAGTAGATTTTTCATAACAACAAAAGCATCTATTTTCTTGTTTTCTATCCCTTTCTCTCTTTCTTTCGTTCTTTCCTCTCCCTCTCTTTCTCCCCAAGTTGAGCTCCTGACACTATCCGTGATTGATATGGAAATTACAATGCGCTTGCCCTCATTTATCTTGCGCTATTGCTTGTTGCAGCTCCAACAACCATTTTGGGATGCAGAAACGATGAACTGATTTGTGGCTGCTCTTGTAGAGAGCAAAAGGGATATACTGTAAAGATTTGATTTGAGACCCTGCATAGCCCAGAGGATGAGGAAGGTGTCCTGTTTTAATGGAAAAACAACCACTGTGTGTGTGTGTGTGTGTGTGTGTGTGTGTGTGTGTGTGTGTGTGTGTGTGAACATGGCAGTAACTCCAATATTTCCATAGTTACGGTCCCATAAGCTACGTCACTAATTGCATGAGTCAAATGTATCCCTGAATACATAAATAAATAATTAAATGCAGTTATATAACTTAAATGTATTCATTTTTGACTATAAAACCTCCCCATTTATCTAACATTAACCCATGACTATGAATGTTGACAGTTTCTCCTCACTTTCCTTGTTTTGTTGGTCATCGTGCATGTTTATCCGTTTACTATGCCAACATATTATCTTTGTTATTGTATCTATTATGACACATAGTGGTGCCCAGCAGTTGTCTGACGAACCACCACAGCCCTGTCAGAGGAGCTTAAGTGCCCCTTCATCAACACCTGTCACGTATCCATTTGAACTGATATTAAATTGGATCTCATTTCAAGCTATGAATTATATGAAAGTGGATATGAATCTGGATGCCTCCAATATTTTTAGCCAACTATTTTAGACATTTATCCAATATTTTCACTGTATCTTCACCATGTCCATTATGATGAGCTTACTATTTCAAATCTTGTTAGCATACTTGTTCACTTATAGCTGTTATTTTCTAATTTCAACAGGTTTTTTTTTTTTAGCTATCTCAGTGGTTTACTTTTAGCTAACTATTTCAACTGTTAGCTGACTATAAAGGCCAAAATGCAATAAAGGCGTTTGGCGCATTTTTAAGTACATGCTCCCACTCCAAACTCGTTTCGATTTTGGAGCATCAAATGAGGATGAGAGCTTTTTTTTCTGCACCTGCAATATGAGTTTGGGGAATGGAATAAAAAAGGCATTGATGTGAGGAGCGAGTACTGCTGTAGCCGCAGCTCCACCTGAAAACAGGTAAAAGGAAAAAAAGCCAGCCCACAGCAGTGAGGGAGAGGGAGAAAGTGTGTGAACATGGATATAAAAACTTCTTATGATCACGAATCCTAATATTATTGCACACTTCTGTGTGCGTGATTTTTTTAGTCCAAGTCTGATTTGTGTACTTATAAATACTCAATTACTTCATGCCGATTAACTACAAGGGAGGAGAGACAGGTAGCAGAGGGGGGAGGGGGAGCGACGGATATAAAAACTTTTTGGATCATGAATCCTGACGTTACTATACAGCTCTGTGGTTTACACACTGCAGACTAAAATATCTGTCTCCTCCTCAGACGCTCGTCTCCTCCACGAAACGTTTGTCACTGCGCTGCATTAATGTAAGTCATGATGAAGTGTCCAGACACTGTCTCGTTTTCTTCATCCTCTTGGTGCGTGTCAGTGTGCGGTTTGCTGTCTGCTGTTGTCTAAAACGCCCTCACTGATGTAAGCCGTCATGAGTGACACTGATGTAAATGATCCTACTGCCTTAAAATATCGTGCACCGTTTAGACATTATTTAGACTGAACTGAAAAAAGGTGAGGACTTTTTTCCTCAGAGGACACTATTTTATTATTATTATTATTATTATTAACAATAACAATACTAGAGGAATAAATAGATGCATATAAATAGCAACCTTTCCCTAAAATACTGCTTTTTCTGTGGTGGTGAAATTTTAAATCTGAAGCCTGCAGTGTGCCATAGAAGCTTCAATAGATGCGTGTCAACTTTTTACTACTAGCAAACATCTAAAATGTTTACTTTTCACCTGTTTAGTTTTAGCTGTTTCAAAGCTTTACTTTTAGCTTCTTATCTCAACTGTGAACTTTAAGCTAAGTATTTCAGTGGTTTACTTTATTATTTTAGCTATTATGCCTAGCTGTTATTTCAACTATTTTACCTTCAGCTATTTAAATGATTAATCCATTACTTTTAGCGAACTATTTTTGACTGTTTATTTTATTTAAACCTTTATATCAGCCTTTCATCTAATTATCAATAACTCTTGGCAACCTCTTTAGATTGCTCACTTGCTAACAAGCTTTCCCGTGCTCTCAGTCACAACATGCAGGTGTTACAGCTAACTCAGCATGTTATTGCAGTTTGTATTTTTTCAGAGTAGTTGCACCACTGCACACTCTCTACATACACTTCCTGGTAACTACAGAGGATACAAGTATCCCTGGTTGGGAATCACTTAGATGTATGTTATTATAGTTTTAATATATATAGTCATTGTATGAAATATTCACTTCTAAAGAAGACCACTAGTTAAAACTTTTTTTATAGCCATGCCAAATTATTAATTCCTCTTTTAAATAGAAATTCATGAGAATATGGCAGGGAGGGCTATAATTAGCAATAAGTTTAGTATGGCATCAAAGCTTAAAAACTCAGTGAAGTCTTGCTTAGAGTCTCGAGTTTCGCTTGGAATGAGGATGTTGGAGGAAAAGTTCATATTAAAAGTCCTCGAACTGGATAAGCCTGATCTCACACTACAGCAGCAGAAAAGCAAACTGGTATGGCAGAAAACACCGGAGGATGCTGCTGCCTGGAAAGAGACGAGGCACTCAGATGAAATAAGAAGCTGAGTTAAACTCTTGCAGCTTCTCTCTGAGCTTTCACATACAGTACCCTCGCTGCAAGATTTTATCTTAATTTGATAGATGGAGTCTATTTTTTTCTAAAAATTAAACTGTGTTGATGTGAGTTCAGGCAGCAGACTTACTGTACATTGTTGGCGTTTCAGTTAATGGCTTTGACTTTACTATCAGACGGCACCCTCAGTGTCTGTAGTCCTACTAGTCCGCCACCGCTGGTTGCAATGCTGGTAGAAAATGACAGAAAATGGCACTGATGCTTTTTCGAGATTGTTTTGTACCAGGTCTGTACTGGCACATATCGCTTCCAGGTAATAGCCACTGCCTCAAACTCAGAATCCAACATGGTCAAAAGCTCTTGACTTCTCCTCTCCATTCCGATTTTATACATTGCCAAACAAACTGCCAGCAATTGAGGTGGATGCATTTTGAACAGTGCTACAATCTCACTCAAGTAGGCCTATATGCAGTGTTAAGTTTGCTTTAAGCAGCAATACAGACCCTCATCTTGACCTGACTTGACTCGCCTGCTGATGATTCCTGCTCCTGGGCATACTTGCTGCCCTTGACACTTCCCACACATTCAGCTAACATGGCTGTTGAGTCTTGTTCAGTAACGGACCACAGTTGTATTGAAGACAGCCAACTGGCCTGCGTCCTTGAAAACAATGGCTCTCAACCTTTTTTGAGTTGTGACCCCCCCCCCCCCCCCACACACCACCAAGCTAACACACACTATAAAATCTATTCTAAGGCAAATTACATCACAGGCGGTGCAATGTAAAAATCATTCATTCTATATTTTTTGCGTCTTCTGTTGCTCGCTCTTCCTTGTAGCTGCTAGGTTAGAAGCAGTTGAAGCATGGCTATTGTTAGCTGTGTTAGCCTCACTGATCTACGATCCACTGTGGCTCATAAGAGCATCTGTATACTTTGGATAAGAATCCAGCTAAATGTTTTAATAATACATAGCTCACTAGCTGGCTGTTGGGAATTGGTGTGGCACACTGATTTAGCAGCTATCTCACATAATTGCTAATCCGTATTTGCCATGTTGGATTCATGTTAATGTGTTGTTTCAAAGACATTTTAAGTTTTTTTTTTTTAAATAGCTTTCAATCAATAATATGGGGACCCCCTGCAGTAACTGTGAGGACCCCTACGATGATCCCTCACGACCTCCTTGGGGTTCTCGACCCCCAGGTTGAGAACCACTCCTCTAAAAGAACACGTCTGATTTACACTGAAATATAGAATTACTTTGAAATTACAGGTTGTTTATTTATTGGAAAATTATTCACTAGTTGAATTGACATGATTTCTCACAGCATGTAAAGTAAAAATCCTCCATGATTTCACAAGTCATCAACTGAATGTGAACTTCAACTAAATATTCTTGGAAGGACAGTGGAGAATAAATTGCTTACTTCCACTCAAAACTAACTCATCCTAATAGCATTCCAGGCACGTTTGTGAGCCAAAAATATGCCATGCCTTCTAAAACCCAGAAAACTGTTTGGTACATTTAAAAGTCTGCTACACACTGAGGCAACATAACACTCAAACTTCCCGACACTAACTGGTTGTTGTGAGGCGTGTTTGTCCATGCTCAAGCCTTTTGTCAATCTTTACCTCTGGGGATTTGTATTGTAAAAGGGGGTGAAGATGATCCCTGTCTGCTCTATTTCTCTTTACCCTCCTGACACAGTCTGAGGGAGAGATGGAGCAACATGCAAGAATAGAGGCAGAGATGCAAGACTGTGAGAAAGAGGGGTGGGACAGAAGGTTAGCACTGCTGCAAGGGACACAGTAGGAGTCGTTGCCTCAATGTGCTCAGCGAGCTGCAGCGGTGTAATTCCAACTGATACTCCTCTACATGCTGAAACATGCCTCGGTTACGAATGCATGGCAGGCTGGAGGAGATTTTTTATTTCTCTCATCCTCTCGCGCTATCTCGCTCCCTCTTTGTATACAGTATTTCCTCCCTCACCCAATCTCCCCAGCGCATCCCACTCACACTCCCCCCCCCAAGCCTTTGGCAGTGATAAACCCCTCCATTGTCACAGTGACAGCAGAACATGCGAGTTATGCCTGCCTCTTCAGGGTTGAAGAGCTCATTACGGCTTCTCAGCAGGGACCCTATAGGCAACAATATATGTGATGTGCATGTGACACAATGAGCGAAATTCATGCAAATGCACTCTGTTATGAATTATACTGTTGGATATTACACTTTGTGCTATACAACACTCACATTATTGCAGGCAAACGCCATATTTCAAGTGGAAACCCCCATTTACACAAGACTGCTGTTAGGAGCACTACATTTTGATAAAAACCCAAACATAGTTCCTTTTGATTTCATTCCTTTTTTTTGCACATTTTCTGCCTGGTTTCTTTCCATGCATGATATCATCTTGGAAAATGGTATAAGTGGCTGATTGTAGGATCTTGGTGCCATTTGTGAAAATGACACATTTTCTCTCAGATAATGTGATCTGATATCGGACTTGTTTAACTTTGAAGAAAACACTATTCCACCTCGGGCGTAAAAACCGGAACATTATCTGTCATTAGTTTGTGAAAGAGACACAATCTGCATAATTTCACTTCCGTCTCAGACATGATCGACTGTGTGAATATAACAGCGAAAAGATATGAAGAAACTTACTAGTGCTCAACTATTCATATATGTGTCTTGTTGAATATCACTCGCTCTGTGGCAGGGCTGTTCAACTAGAGGCCTGTGAGCCAGAAACAAACCTTTTGAAATTTACTATGGCCCCTAAGAGGCTGTCTGCAAATAAGGCTGGCATGTGTGTGATATAATAAATAAAAAGGTACATAGCTCAAAGTTACTGCGAGACATCTGAACCAGTATGGCGTTGGTGATGTCTTTTTTAAAGCACCTGTGTGCTGTGATGGGCTGCAGTAGGATTACAATCCCTCCGTACCTGCCATTCGCTCAGTCAAGCCTCACATTGCACTCTGAGCTGGTGGGCCACAGAGAATCTCATGTTAGCTAAGCTAACAAAAAACTTCAAAATGTCCCTCTCAAGACCAAGAGATGTGAAGTTGATTGTGAAAATCACCACTTCCAGAGCAAATGGACTGACAAGTATTTATTCACTTTGCCAGCTGCAACAAGTAATAAACTGGTGTGTTTATTGTGCAGTGAATGCATTGCGTGATGAAAGAAAACTATGTGAAGAAGCACTACAAGTCAAATAATGGTTAGTTTTCTGCCAGGCTTGAAAGAATATATATTATATATTAACAGTATACTGTCTGAGTGTCTATTTGAACCTGGGTCAGAATAGTCACACAGTAGCTATGTGGCTATTAACACCTGGCCTCCTAGTCAGCTCTAAAAAGTCTTGGTAAAGAGGAGGTTATGGTGGACTCTTCCCTGAACCAGGATTTGTTTTTGTTTTTTTGTTTGTTTTATGATTATTATTTTCAGTTTTCTGTCACAGTTTGGTTCGGTTTAGGCAACACAGTTACTATGATAGATTTAGGCAACAGAACTACTTGATCAGCTTCAGGAACCGATCACAATTTCTGATATAACAGTATAAATCGCCACACTGTCTGTTTACATGTCAGGTGCAAACAGTGTTGTTGGGTATGGCTACAGGTGCTTGTCTCTGCCATGCTAAGCTTTATACACCTGAGTGTAAATATCCACGGTGGCTTTTCCATCTCAGGTGCATATAGATCATGATTTGTCTCTGCCATGTGGATGTAAATAGCCCAGTTATCTATTTACACCCTGGGTGCCAATAGCGTTGTTGGCTGTGGACACCTGGGCCCGTCTCTGCCAAGCTAGGCTTTATATACCTGGGTGTAAATAGCCACATTGGCTATTTCACCCCAGGTCCAAATAGCATTACTGGCTATTGACACCTGGGTGCTAATAGCATCTGCCAAAATTCAGTCAGCAGTAACTTCTAGTTTTTACCAAGACCTCAATACCAGTCTCCCCAGGGAGAGTCCTGTGTTTTACTCATACATCCACCACAACCTCCGGTCTTTGTTGCTCTTTATATCTAATCTTGGAGGGCAGATGTAAATACCCCAAGAGCTGCCACGTGATTATTCTCACCCAGGTGCAAATGCACATTTGCCAGTTTGAGATTTCCAAATTTTGGTGAACTTATCCTTTAATGCATGAGAAAAATTAAAGACTTGTTCATTTCCCAGCATGCACATTTTGTGTTAACTACAATATCAATGATATTTTGTTTTTATTTTTACAGATTTTGTATCATGTCTTAGACACTAATGAGCAAACATCAACATATTTCTTGTAACTCTCAAATGATGAATAATTGTTATGGATAGACTAACATTGAACAAATTGTACGTCATCGACTCAGGGCTGTATTGAATTCTCTATATAATATTGGGGTGTGATTTCATTTTGATAAAAAATGATCTGTTACCACAGGAAGATGCATGTGTCACCAGCTCCCCAATTAAATCAGAAGCTCTCGGTAGCAAGCGTCGGCTGATGAATCAATCCTACACACTCACATAAATGTAATTACTTAATTTGTCAACGTCTGGGGAGACCACATCGAGCTCCGCGTGCCCAAAGCTTCCAGCAGAGAAATGAATAGAGAGAACTCCTTGCCATTTCGCCCTCCTCTTCATCTCCTGTAGGGTCTGTCCCGTACAACTTAATCACAGCTATAATCATTCCGTAAGAGCAGAAGTTATCATTTCATCAATTCCCTTTGGCCTGTGGAGGACATTACAAGCAGGATATGAGTTTCAAAGTAGATACTACTCCCATTCACACACACATACACACACATTACTGCTGTACAGTCCTCTCCTGGAGAAGGGGCATGCATAATTCAACAACATGCTAACATCAATTAAAGAATGATCACATAAAACATGTGCCTTCTTTTTCTTTACCTCCGAGCTGCGGAGGGTGGTTGACATCTGTTGTTATGGGTGCTGTCGGGGATAGGAGGTGATCAGACGATGGGTGTTATTTTTAAATTTTTTTTTTTTTTTTTGTATTCTAATCCCATCTTGCATTGAGAGGACAGATGTTGGCAAGCTAATTAACAAATCCTTGGGCGATGTCGAAGTGCGTCTTCGCATTCAAAGGCTGCAGGAGGGGAGGGAGATGTTTTGTTGGATCATACACAGTCAGCATCTCAATACACAAGCATGTATTACTAGTGTGTGTCTGTGTGTGTGTGCAAGCAGTAGCATTCACTGTTTCCCTGCACTACAAACCACCACCACCACCACCTCCTAATCCCCGGCTTTTGGAGAGCGACATGATTCTGAGTGCAAGTGAAACCGAAGCGAGAGACACGAGGTGGATAGGAGGCGGGCTGACTCGTTTCCCATTTCCTGTTGACACACTGTGTCATCAGCAGCCATCGACTGTTGCTATTTTATGTGCGATGAGACAGAAGCATCATATTGCTGCTTTGATAATTCAGATAAAAGTAACTACTGAATATTTCAGCATTTTTGCATCAGAGAAGTTTGTAATAATTATGAATCCAGTCTCTCAGCAGTTGTAATGCTTCAGTTTAATTGGAACATAACTGCAGATTGAGCATTTTTGTTAACTGCAATTATTATTTTTTTCATGATCATAATCAGAATTACTTTATTGATCCCCGCTGGGAAACTGGGTTATGATACAGATGCTCCCATTCAATGATAGAAATATGAGCAGTGAGATATATAAGAAAATATAAATAAGAAGTATGTAAACATACGTGCATTTTACAACAATATGTAACAGTACATGGTGAAAGTGAAGTAAGGTGAACAGTGCTTTCTAAAGTCAGAAAAATAACCCCTGATGATGTCATTGGGGTTGTCTTGGCTTGGGCCTGGAGGCTCTTTTTAAAAGAAAGTGACAGTGTTGTGCAAGTTTGTGTTTCACAAAAGCTAGCTCACAGTTCAGTTTACACAAATTAAAATGAACTGGTTTCCATCATAGTTCTAAATTTTGAATTTCAGTCCTAAAAAATGAACTAGTTCATATTCATTCCCTCTGTTTTTTCCACCTACAATGTAGTCTGTCCACTTGATGTTGGGAAATGAAGGTAAGATTCCTGAGTTTTTGCTCAGGTGGAAGAACTCTGCAGCTGCTGGCTTGTGGTCTCACCATTTGTTAATTATTTTTTTGTGGTCATTGTTTACTTGCAAATATTTCCCGAGACAAGTTTGATATTTCAACTGAATATTTTGTTTCAAAATCACTGATGTGGCTCAGACTTGTTTTCAGATGTTGTGCAATTTGCATAAAAATATGACAGAGTTTTTGTTGGAATCTGTACTTATTTGTTCATAAAAGTCATTCAAATATTAATATGAAGTGGCTTCAGAACTACCAGAAACTAAGTCTGAATTGCCAGTTTTACAAGCTATGCCTGGTGCCACAAACCATGAGAATGTTGTTAATGTTCATGTTATTACTTGAGCGTGAACATGGACTTTTCCGCTAGCATCCATATGTAGGCGTGTCCAATGTCCCTTTTCTTTTATCTCTGTTTTTGGTCTCCCCCAACTTCTGAGGGGAATATTTGACACTTTAGGTGAAAAATGCTCCACGATGTTCACAAGTTAGCCACTAACTGTGCCTATCTGCCTTTTGGTGTTCGGAAAATAGCATTCGGACGTTTTTTTCTGTTAAAATTTAAGCTGTAACTTAGCAAAAAGTGCTGTACAGTTTAGGGGTGCTTTACATTTGAGTGATATTCTCTTACGGTTCATCACGACAGGCAACCCCTTTTATATTGTCACATTGTTCTCACATTATCGTATGATACAGTTTTGTTTGAAAAACTGATTGTAGCAGCCTTAAAGACAGTTATTTAGTAAATAGGCGTAGTCTATAAGAATTGAGTTGCATTATAGGAGATGTAGGAAACAGGATTTTTGAAGCTTGACCCATACTAGACTACTAAAAACCAGCACAATCAGCCTCCGCTGCATCGATTTGACTTTTTAATTTTGAATGTGTTGATTGCAAGCCTCCCACCATTGTGGCACTAAATTGTTAGAGTACCCTTTTGTCTCATTGCTATTTGATTGTTAATGGATCTTTAATGTTTCTTTTAGTTGTTTTATTCTATCTGTGTAGGCTCTCAAAATGTATCTTGAAATGTGTCTCTAAGTATGTTTTATTATTATTAGCCAAAAGTTGCTAATGAGTTTCATAATGACAAAGAAAAAAAATACATTTGATACAAGCTTTTAACGCTTTTTCACTGGTTTCACCTTTTCTGTGTTGTTAACCTCAACCCACGTGTCGCACAGCATATGCAGTATTCCTTATCATTAAACATCCATGTGAGCTGCATTATGCTCAGACTTTAATGTGCTGTATCATACGGTACGATCATGAATAGTTAACTTCAAACAACTTTTTTAATAATACAACTGCGCATACTTTGTCTCGTGAAATGTTAAAATGTTTTTCTTCTCTCTCTCTCTCTCTCTCTCTCTCTCTCTCTCTCTCTCTCTCTCTTTCTTTCTGTCTGCGCTGATGACTTGACTTGCAGTGCCCTCTGGGCCTCTGGGTTAACGCTCGCTTTTAAGCTGCCTGCACTTTAGTTGCCACAGCTCTGAGAGCCTGATCAGAGGGCTGAACGTCCACTCACCCTCACCAGGAACTGGGGTTGCCCTTGTCGTGACGGCAGCTCTCGGAAACATCGAGCATTAATGGTTAGGTTGGTGTGCAGGGCAACAGCTCATGAGGCAGCACTGTATGAGTATTTCTCTTTAACACACATGCTATACACACACAAATGTATAAATGTGTAAATTTAATCATTTCTGCAAGTTGGCACATTTGCTGACACCCGCTTGCTCTCTTGCTTTATCTTTTTCTTGTTGTTTTTTCTTATTTTCACACACATTCCCCCACACAAGTGCATGCACACACTTTAGCTTGCCTATTCTTACTGAGGACATTGTTTAAAATTACATTAAGAGAAGAGATCAGATTATCTGGATTGGGGTTGCATGAGGTACTTAGAGTCAGTGTATTACCTATATTAGATGCTGGTCACCATGCCCCCATTCTGAAGAAGCAGAGAGGAGCACCAGCACAGAAAGTAGGCAATGAACTGTTGTGGACAGGGTCAGTGACAAGAAGTATCTCAGCCATTAAAAAAAAAGCAGCTTTACTTTGCCATCAGACAGCCTTTTCCCGCAGAAGACTCTCTCCAAACCAACCAAACTCCAATGGCAAAATCATTCATTTTACTTTGCAGAAGACAGGAGATGCTGGTCTTCTGCTGAACTGTCAGAACTATCCTTAAATCCGCAATAGCACAAACAAACGTACAGATTGACGTAGCCATAGATCAGCAACTCCTGTCTGGTCAAGGTGAAGTTATTGATTTTGTCTATGGAGTTTGGTTGCTTTGCAGAAGGCTGTCTGATGGCAATGTAAAGTGGTGAAAATATTCTAAATATAGTGTACACTTGAACTGATATTGATAAAATTGCCTTTAATCACTTTTATCGCTGACTCTGTCCACAGGAGTACATTCCTTAGCTTCCATACCAGTGTCCTTCTCTGCTTCTCCTCACTTGGGATGTGTCGACTGCCATCTACTGTAGGTAAAACACTGACTGTGGATATATATACCTCATACAACCCCACTAAAAATAATCCAAACTATCCCTTTGATACACTGGAGGTTTACCATAACCTGAAATAACCCCACTCTTAACCCCAGCTACAGCTTTGTCCCTACAAGTACAGCTAAACGCAAGCACAAAGATACACACACATACCCCCACACACATATACGCAGAGTATGCAAATTCATATGATAGTGGAGAGAGGGTACCAAATAATGAATCCTCTTCCTACTATTGCAAGGAGATGAATGGCCAGGAGGGTGGAAATAGAATTTCTCGATTTCATAACCCCGTTCTTTTGTTGTATTGTCATCCCCCGTAACGAGGTCACCTCAAATCGCTCCTCACCCACTGGAAATCAGGTGACGGGAGTACGTTAAGAGAGAAAAGAGGAGTGAAAGAGGGCGAAATGTGGTGTCAGAAATGTGGGTTTCTCTCGAGGGCCAATCTTAACTGTGTAGATTTAGTAGCGAATGTGTCGACACCTTTGAAAAGCCGTGTTTTTCAAACCAGCGTGCTCGGAATGAATGTCCGACTGGAGTGTGTGTGTGTGTGTGTGTTAAAGCTGGTGTGTGCTTGGAGCATGTGGCTGCATTGTCCGGCTGAAATGAATGATCAGAAGCTTGCGTGTGAATGAACCTTTGAACACACACACGAACACACACTTTCTTCTCCAACTTTTAATCGTTCTCTCTGTCCCATATAGACACACACACCTCCTCCACCCTCCACCTACAGCCACAGGAAGGGGCACTATAAGTTCTGATCCTCTGGGAAACACGAGGAGAGATTAACGTGAAGTATTTCTCTCTCCACGGTGGTTCACTTCTGTAGTGCTGCTAATCTAATGCACACATTATTCAGCTCGGCCCTGCATCTATTAATGGAGACCACAGCCAGATTTATCGCCCAGGTTTAACTGTATGGCAAAATAGCGCATTAAGCAGATGATATCACGGCGTATATGAAATGATTATGCAGGCGAGCAGATAAAAAAAAAAGAAAGAGGCTGAGGGGACCTGCTTAATTAAATGCAAGGTCCACTGTTATTCATCACAGCACTCTGAGAAATAAAGGTGCTAACTAGAACCGTAAGGGGTTCTACAGCTTTGGAACCATCTGTGAAAGGTTTCACCCTGAACTCCCTATGAGAGGTTCTACAGAGAACCCTTTTATGCTTTAATGGTTCCACCCAGAGCCCTCTCTAGAGGTTCTATCCAGAAACTTTCCACTTTCTAAAGGTGCTAACAAGAACTCAACCAAGGGGTTCTACTGAGAACCTTTATATATTTGAAGGGTTTTATCCAGAACCCACCTAGGGGGTCCTCCTGAGAACCTTTTTGGGTTGGGTTGGGTTGGGTTGGGTTTCAACCCACCCAGGGGTTTTGTCAAAAACCTTTATTTCTTCCAAGGGTTACATCTGGAACACACTCAGGGGGTTCTACCAAGAACCTTTTTTGTTCCAAGGGTTTTAACCCACCCAGGGGTTTTGTCAAGAACCTTTTTATCTAGGGGATTTTATCGAGAACCCACCAAGGGGGTTGTACTGACAACCCTTTTACATTATGGTTCCAAAAACCCTTGACAAAGGGTTCTTTGGATGAAAAGGGTTCTTAATTGATAATAATGGATTAGTCATATAAAGAACCCTCGACACACCCTCTCTATAAAAAATGGTTCTCAGAACCAGAGCCTCAATCCTTTAGGAACAACCCTTTAGAACCCTTGTTTCTCAGAGTGTGATATTCTTGTGTGTGGACCACTTAATGTAAACTGTGAGGAAGGGAGCTGTTTTCCTTTTGCTTCTCTTTTAATAGTAAAAAGCTGATGTGCAGTGTTTTATCCCTCCTCCTCCTCATCCTTCTCCTACCCTTTATTCTTATTCTCTGCTGTGTCATCTTTGAGAAACAAAAATGATGCCTCAAATTTCCTCCTGCTTGCCGGATTTTCACAAAAAAAGGGGGCAAATGGCTTCCTCAGAGGCTCATTCCCACAGCATCTGTAATCTCCTCCTCACCACAAGAGAACATTGCCTCAAGTACATTAAAAGTCCAGAAATGTGGAGTTTTGACATTGTTAAGTTAACAGTTTGTACTCAGAACAGCTCAAACTGGCACTTTATTGACTAAATGGGAGTAGCGAGTGCTCGTGCTGGAAAGCTGTGACCTTTCAATGAGGACACGCACTCCGCCAACCCCTGCTCCACATCCGACTGCCACCCGTCCCATCCTCTAGTACGAGCATGAAGGCCTCACGATTCAACAAGACATCCCAACAGCCAGTGTCACACTTTACAATGTACTTTGCTACTCTGTGAAGTGAAGGAGTTGTTCCTTCACGGGCATGCAAAATTTAGGTCCTGTTTGGGAAAGGCGGATTTGAGCATGATGCAGCGGCCTTTAAATAAGCCATAGATTTCTTCTCTGTTCTTTTTTATCAGGGAAAGCACACAAACCCTGGGATAATTCAGGCAGAATTGAATGCTCACTCTATTTTTCCGTCCTGCTCCTTTG
This sequence comes from Lutjanus campechanus, assembly GCA_027495735.1. Taxonomy (NCBI): domain Eukaryota; kingdom Metazoa; phylum Chordata; class Actinopteri; order Lutjaniformes; family Lutjanidae; genus Lutjanus; species Lutjanus campechanus. The sequence goes on along the minus strand of JAJHUR010003148.1, from coordinate 11,998 downwards.
CGCTCCCGGGAAGCTTCTTTATTGAATAGCCCTAGATGTTGTAAAGAGGAAAAGTGGGGAGGGACCACCAGGGCTGCCAAAAATGCAACGGTGGCTCCAGGGTGAAGCAGTCAAAGTACCAGCGTCTGAAAGTGCATGTACTGTAACTGATGGACTGTATATATTATATGCACATGCTTTATACTATATAGGTGAGCCAAAGGGAATGGTAACAGAAAAGTTTTCTTCTCTGTGTTCCTTTGTAACTATGAAATGTGTGTAAGTGTGGTAGTTTTCAGTGTATACTGTATTTTGTGTAAAATTTGGAGTTGGAGGTATACACAAAAATGAGCAAAAGAAATAAATAAAATACCTCTCCTTATTCAGCAATAATAAGAAAAATACAAATGTTCAATAAATGGTTTATAAAACACTATAATGTGGTTATAGGCAGATATAAGGACAACTTTATTGGTAACCCTTTATTTGAAGAGGTGTACATAAGACTGTCATAAGCATGTCATGACACCTGTCATGAACACAACAAAGTCTTTATGAATGTTTATGCGTGTCTTTAGGTTTTGTTAGGCCAATTATGTCATTTTTAATGTGAAGTGGACATTGTTTGAAATGTCTTATCTAATATTAAAGAAATGTTCAGCTTCATGTTAACATCACTTTAAATTGTCATGTGTGACACTGGCCCTCATGAGACCATCGTAAGTGCATCATAGCTTAAAGTAAAGTGGTACATTTTGGACTTGTAATAAACATGTCATTAAGTTTTATTACACTGTCACATGCTTTTGTAAGAGTGTGATGAATAATTTCCTGGATTTCAAGTAAAGTTGTACCATTTGGACAAAAAGATGTCATTAAAAGTTATGAAGCCACTTTGACGACACAGCGCCATAGGATTTAGCTTACAGAGTTAGCTGATTACATGCTTAAGAAGGCCAACTGCTGTCTGCTGTCATTTGTTGCTGGCATTAGCTAGTTGGCTCAGTTTGCTGTGGTGCTAGCCATATTCCTTGTCATCATACTGTCATGGTTCATGTTAAATTGTCATAACACAGACTTCTCAAACAACGAGAACTTAAACGAGCATTAAAAATGACACACTTGATGCACTGAAAAGAAATGACACGTAGTGACAACAGTCACAAACATTCATAGCGACCTCTTCATGTTTGTGTCATGACATACTCCCCTTAAATAAAGTGTTAGCCACTTATCCTCTTATAACCACATTACAGTGTTATAAACCATTTATTATATAATGTTTTAAAAGGCCAAATGGGGGGTGGGGGGGTGGGGGGGCACTAAGTAAAGTGTTACCATTCCTTATTCATTGCTTTTACTGTGTAAAATTGATGTTAGTACTCACTCTAAAGCAATTAGACTTGGTTTAACAGTGAGGTTAAGGAGAATACACCTAAATGTAACTGCAAAGTGCTTCAAAAAGCTGTGGACTGTGTGATATTACCAAAATGTGTGCCAAAAGCTTTTAATGGTTGCATCATAAAAAAAAAATAGCAAAAAGGAGGCCTGATGTAAAGTAGACACCCCAGCTGTGAAGAGCCCTTTGAGCTAGTGGGAGACCTTGTGTTTGCTGGCGGTGCTCGTGCCAGACAGCCCCTGGTGAGTGCTTAGCTGGTCTTTAACAGCCCACATACACACATGTCGGGTTACCTTGAGTGACAATGCTTGGGAATACAGCCATACAGTCAGGTGGGTAAACAGGCCGGTTGCACTTTATTGTACAGTACAAGAAGACGTAACAAGCTGTACTTTGTGTTAAATTTAACAAAAACTACAAATAATATGTTCTCTGTGAGGCCGTATTAGACCCCTTATCAGACCCTTATTAGTTTTTATAAGAGGGAAATTAAGGACACGTTATAACTAAACTCTAGTTTACTAAAGTGTATTATTTTCCACTTGCTAATTTTTATTAGAGGGTAATTAGGGACCCATTACTACTGAATTTTACTGTAAACTAAAGTGAAATCACATATCTGCTTTTTGAGACACACCTTCTTTGGCCGGTCCCATGCAGTTGGCAGAGTAGCGCAGACTGAGGTGAACCTCTTTATTTCAGTCTTACAATAAGTCTGTGCAGTCACCCATATTATTTTTGGCCCAGATCTTGGTAAATCTGGTTCACATATTGTTTTAAATGGGGAAGTAGCAGATGTCACTTTACAGTTCTGTTGCATTGTGTCCCAAATTACTCTCTAATGAAGTTTATTAAGAATCCAACAGTGGGAAACACACAACACACTTTTTTACAGTACAGGTTTGTCATTATTTGTCCCTTAATACACTCTAATTAAGACAAATAAGGGTCTAACGATGGGAAACAATGTACTTTAGTTTATAGTACAGTTCTTTTGTAACATGTCCCTAATTACCCTCTAGTAAACAGTCTAATATTGGGTCTAATACAGTCTAATAAAAACATTATTTCTAGTTTTTGTCTAATTTATTGTTACATCTTATCAGTGTACTGTAAAATAAATTTTGACTGATAGACCTACTCAAGTGAGCCTGTTTATACTGCAGGGGAAATGGAAGCACAGATATGATACAACCCCTGAACACAAACAACTTCAAGTATGCGCACCCACAAGCCACAACTCTTACTGCAGTATAAATACACTCCCCTCAAGAAACACACATGTGTACACATAAACATAGCACCTCCAAAGCGCTCCATTGTATTAAATAAAAACACATAAGTGGTTCCCTTGGGAGAGTGTAGGTGGGACGTATAGGGGCTTTTCCATAGCTCAGCTCACTCTAAGTCACGGCACTCATAGACTACAGGCTTCTAATAGGCTTTGCCTGAACTCAGTGGGAGTGAGGTTTGAAAACAGGGTTACTATGTAAAACAAATTCTCTAATAGCACCCAAGATAGTTTGTTGGCAAGGGACTAAACAGGCAGACTTTGTGAAAGAAAAGTTGTCCTTTTATAGGTGCTGCCTCTAGGATTTGGAATATGTGAAAGTGAATAACAGAGAGACTGTTTGGCTTGTGGACATGTCTTTGATTTTGTCAGTTACCATCCTAATCGTCATTTCTCTTGCACTTTCCCTTTCGCTTTCTATGCCTTTGTCACATTTCTCAACAACCTCAACTTTCCTCTTTCCCTTCCAGTGTTTTCTGTGTCCATTTCTTCACAGGCCACCGTCAGTGGCTGCAGAGCCATAAAGTGCTTTGTTTTACAGTAAGGCTTCTGGTCTCAAACAACCCTTGGATACTTTTGCCTAGTCATGCAGTTAAAATCTGTGTCACAATTGCTGTCCAGAACATCAGTTCCTGTCACAGGCAGCACTTTTGATGTGATTTAAATGGAGAGGAAATGCGCACAAAGGCCAATTACCGCTGTTTTTTTTTTCTTCCTTAAGAACCTCAGGCCCACTTCCCTTGTCTTCTCTTCCTCTATTTATCCCTTCATCCAAATCAGTGGAGGGAAGAGGAGTGGACTCGAGAGGGGACGGAAGGAAAGTGATGGTGAGGAAGATAAGAGGAAAGTAGGCACATGTGGAAACTGGGAAGTAAAGGAAGGCAGTGAAAGACAGTGGATTAAAAAAGAAAATAAAGAAAAAAAGCTAATTTTGAGAGTTTCTCAAAGGTCAATACAACAAATGGTAACTTTTTGGTTATTGGCCTTTCCACTTCTAAGCTCAGGATCAGGATGATGTGAGAGAATCATATGCCTTTACACTGAGTGCATCCATGCCTGCATGACACCGTACATAGTGGATGTTTTTCCAAGAATGCACAACATTCTACACTCTCCAGTTTTTCTTATCTGGATTCAGAAAATACCAGTAGTGATTTAGACTGCAAGTTAAAAATGGTTTAGCTGCCAACAAAATAATATATTTTAACCATGTACCATGTAGCCCGACCTTCAAAAACATTTAAAAAGTAAGTCTAAGCTGAGTCTAAATAAAAACTGTGTGACTAATGGTGGACATCAAGAGTGAAAGTAAAATGTGAGATTAGTAGACAAAATAAATGCACTGGGCCATATTCCATGATTTTGTTAATATACTGGAAGTCTGAAGTAAATGAAAAGCCAAAAAGCTACTGACAAAAAACAGGCCACAGTGGCTGTCTTTTAAAAGAGGATTCGACATGCAGTGGGAGGTGTTCCAGTTAAAAATAAATTTGCTTTGGAATATCCATTTTAAAAATGAGAAAGAAATTGACATGTGAAACTCACTGGATCATTTGCATGCACTTTTGATTTGGTCCCTAACTTAAGCTTCTCAGTATTCCATCCACTATTTAGTCGTGCAAGTTTCCAGACTACAGGATCAGATCATAATGGAAAAATAACCCCTGAGCAAAGCCCTGAAAAGTTTTTAAGAATGAACCTCCAGTTTAAAGACTGAGTTCAAAGGGTGTTTTGTTTGCGGTTATAAATACAGGTACATTCAAAATTAGAAAAACGTTCTAACCTTCAATAATGTCATCTTGGCCGTCCATCTTCACCTGCCTGCCACAACATTAGTGCAGTGTGGGGGAAGGGAACTCAAATTCATCACCCCATTGCTCAAATAAAAGTGCAGTCCTGTCTAAATATTTTGAGGTATCCTGGCAGAGACACAGAGATCTTGGGCGTTGCAAATCAGAGCCGGTCCTGGTGGCCTCCACATGGCCCAGTTTAACAAAGCCTGCCAAAAAAAAACAAAGACCAGAATGGCTGATGTCAGTGTTCCTGAGATAATGCATGAGCTGAGGTGCGGGAGAGGGTGGCAGAGGACGGGGGCAGGACAGAAGAGGATGGGGCATCAGAGGACAAGAAAATAGAAAAGGCTTCATTTTATGATTTTTGCCTTGAGAGTGTCCTTGTGTGCTTTGCATATTCATGATGGTAAGGGGACAGGTAGGAAATCAGAGACAGGATTTAGAATAATTCCCAATTGACCCCCTTGGCAGTAAAATTGTAATAATCTAGAAGCCATTTGATATTCAAAGGTATATTAACTTAGTGGATTCAGTGCCTCTCTTCTCAATAGCTGACTATCTCACTGACTGAATGACTGACCACGCATAACCTTTACCTGAAGTGGAAAAACTTTATCTTATTTTGATTTATGTGACTGAGCTGGCTTTTTTACTCAACAATACACTGCTGCTTTACCCACTGCTCCTCCATCTCTAGGTCAGGCAAGTTTATTTGATATTAAAAAAACATAAAAAGCAATATAAAAAGACAAACATGAATAGTATTTTTTTTAAAGTAAATCAAAATAAAGTAGAAGACAAAAATAAACTAAAACAGAATAACACAAATGGAACAGTAGGAGAAGAATTACAGCACAGCTACAGTACAGAGGAAGATATGAATAAATAATCCCAAATTTAATAAAAACTTAGTGCCAAACAGACAAGTTTGAAACCCTGATTTAAAAGAACTGAATATTGGAGGAGATCTCAAGTTTTCTGGGAGTTTGTTCCAGATATGTGAAAACTGAATGCTGCCTCTCCATGTTCAGTTTTGTCTGTGGGGACAGCAGACCTGTCCCAGACCATCTGGAGGTTTCAGGTCTGGAGGGTTCGTAACGGAGCAGCGGATCAAAAATGTATTTTGGCCCTAAACCATGCAGTGCTTTATAAACCATGAGTAGTATTTCAAATACCAATCCTCTGACAAACAGGAAGCCAGTATGTAGATCCAAGAAGTGGAGTGATATGATCCTCTCAGTCTTAATGAGGACTCTAGCAGTAGTGCTCTCAATCAGCTGCAAGTGGCTTTTTAGATAGACCTGTTAACATAGGGTTGCAGTATTTGAGATTAGTGAAGATAAATGCTTCTTTTCCTAAATCCTACTGAGATGTAAGTCCCCTAATTCTTGACATATAAGTTGACAGCAGGCCTATTTGAATGTCTTTCCTTAACATGTCGATGTTAAAATGTTCCTGTTTGGGTCCAAAAATCATTTCTGTTTTATCTTGTTTTAACTTAATATTGAGTCATTAGCTTGTTGGATACATTTACTCTGTACTTGTATAGGATCATAACCACCTGATGATATTGGCATATAAATCTGTATGTTGTCTATATGTTGCTTTCTGAGTGAGTTGGAGCATGTAAATGCTGATTAGAAAAGGCCCGATAATGTAGCCCTGTGGAACTCCATATCATTTTTGTGAGCTCAGATGTCTAATTACTGGTTCCTGTCTTTCAAATAGGATTCACATGAGTTCAGTATTAATCCAGAAAGTCCCAACTAGTTTTCCGGACTGTCCAGTGATACATGTTGTGCTTGACCATGTTAAACACTGAAGTATAAAGACTTTTCCACTGTGTTTGAGTGGCTGCCATTCAAGACCATAACAAGAGCAGTCAAATTCCTCGCTGGAAAACATCAAAACGTTTGTTCAGAGCCAAGAAGGCATTCATCTGTTTTATGTGGCTGTAATTGTTCATTAATGTTATCTAGAGTATTCTTTTATAAGAACAGCTTAGTTTTCATTGCCTTTTGGAAATAGCTTGAAAGTAAAGAACTGTTGATTATTTGAGGATCTGATGCAATACAGTTCAAAACATTTTTGAAAAAGCCTTGAGGCAGCAGGAGTAGAATTTCAAATGTTGCCCAGTTTCTTTCAAGGCTTTATAGCTGATCAAATTGTGTTTTGCCAATTGAATTGGTTTTAAGTGGACATAAGGGAACTATAAAACCTATACCTATTATGGAGAAACTGACAACTTGTCCAGTTTTCTGAATTTGTCAGTAAAGAATGCATGACCTGTGCAACGGACAGAGGAGGTTTTGTCAGTCTGTCAACAGCAAATGAAGCACATGCATTATTATTATTGGTCTTGACAGTGACGTTGGACAAGAAAGACTGACTGACTGTATTCTAAATTATAAATGCAAATATATGATATCAAATTTTAAAAATGTGCACAATTAGTTAGAGTGCATCTTGTTCATTCTACGACTTGTCAAAACAGTGACCTTGCTGGTCTTATCAGTCTTGTCAGTCCAGGCAGGAGAGAGCTGCTCTCTCTTTTTGTTGTCTTCGTTATCAGAAATGGTGCAACAGAATGTGCTTGTTTGGGGTGCAGGCAGGTGATGTGGCAGTGACCGTGGGCTGAATTTAATGCTACCATTAACCAGCACTTCCATTTTATCAGTGAATCCCTAAAGGGGTGAGGCAGGGGAAAGTGAAGGGAGGAGGAATTAGGAGACTGATCCATGAGCTGGTTGTCAACACGCTGACACTGAGGCTGTGATGTTTTGTATTTGTGGGGCTGAGGCTGCTGTGTGTCAAGGTGCGTGATCTTAGGCCTGGCCGATGGGTGTCGCAGACTCAACCAAAAATGGTCCATTGGTACTTCAAACTCCAGATCTGCTCGGGTCCAGGCCACCTGCCCCCCAAAAATATGCTCGGATCTCCTGTACAGATTGAAGATATCAGTGTAGTTGATCCCGGTCGGGATCAGGTTTTGCTGAGCCATGTGCTGAGTCTGCTGACCCTGTTGATCCCTGTGTTGACCGCTGGCAGTGGTCCTCTAATAAAAATCTGAGCTTCTAGATTATCCAGACAGTTAAACGCTTCAATGAAATGCTGCTTTAGCACTTGTAATTGCTTTCTGAAAACATAACTGGCCACTACATTTAGAATAACTGAATTTGGGGTGTTTATTTATCAGTTGAGCAATCTCTTTTATGTCACATACCATATTATCCGGGAATCTGGGAGTGACAGGTTGAATTGTCTCTAGATGAGTTTATTCTCATTTGCCCCACATGAAACTTTTTTCTTTGCCTTTTTCTGCCTTCTGGAACTCTTCATGATACTCCCACAACCAAACTTGTCAGCAGCCATCTCCCTTTCTGCCTAATGGAGATTTATTAATCAAACAGGAATTTCACCCAGGAGACTGGGGTCCCTGTCCCAAATGGCCCAAGGAACCCAACCACAGATGGACTCAGCCATTCATTGTCTATTTGCCCGACCCTATGGACTAACTCACCTGACAGAGAATCAAGAAGTCCAGAAGACTTCTCAGGTGTCAGTATCTAGAATGTAAATCTGTGATGTCAAGTAAGGCAATCTTCTGTAACAATTTATGAGTCTGTGCCCTCTGTGCAGAGAGGCATAGTGCAGCTCAGGTACAATTGTGTCAATTGTTTGGGTTCCATCAACATTGTAAATGGCAGAAGGCAATTCGAAGTAGAGTCATCGCAGCCCAAAATTGTCATAAATTATCCTCCAAATGGCTTAGCTGTTGTCAGAAATCTCCTTAAATGTGTTGTAGTTTGAGACAAGTGGGGAAAAGTAGCAGAAATAACAGCTAAGCAGAGAGCGAGCGAGAAGAGCGTCTGCACTGTGGCAAAAAAAAAAGGAGCAGGGACAACTCTAAGCCCTTTTGTGACATTACTGGGTCATGCTATTAATACACACCACAGGGGGCTTCATTGCCTCATTGTATTCTTCTTTTTAAATATTACTGTAATTCAAAGAATGCTATTTTTAGTTAAGGTTCAAAAAGCTGTTTGTCTGTGACCGAAATATGGGAGGTTAAAAAGACATGTGCTTGCCAAATGGAGCAGACTGATCATGTCACATCTTGGTGAATGCTTTTATATATATATATATATTTAGATATATTTTTGCTACTATCGAATAAAAGTAGCTGTAGACATTAAATTTGTTTTATGGCATTGAAGTGGTATTTGACTGGAGAGGGTCCTAAAGCTAAAATGCTCGCCAAAAGTCTTTCAAACATCGAAACAGTCTGACACATTTACGTCACATCAACATCATTCCCCGGCCTCATCAAAACCCTCTTCAAACCGAGTCCCTGTGCAGGAACCTGTCAAGCAAACCACTGAGGAGTACAAAGAGCATTGAAGAACCTCTTCCCTCATACAGATCAATTTTCTTTGTGATCAGCCGAGCTTGATGAGATAAAAGTGTTTCAAAACGTTTTAAAGGCAAAGCTGTTTCCCTCTCTGTCTCCCCAGTCAGCCACTTTGAAGGCTTAGGTCTCTTTTTCCTCTTTCTTCTCTTTTGTTGACTGCGCTGAGGGTGTAAAAGCGGCCTTCTCATTTCACACAGCGTGAAGAGGCAAAGAGGCCACCATGCAAAATATCATACCTAACACAGTCATTGTATCAGACACAAGAAATGATGCCACGTCTGATATTTTCATTGTTAAACACACGAAAAGAAACACCGTCTAGCATTTGTTCTTTTTGTTTACAAGGTTCAGGTCTTAAATCAAAGCGCCAAATCCTTCCCGAAATATTATCCTCTCTAATTCAGACATATTTTCCTGTGAAGAGGGAAGAGGCAGGATTGTGGCATCACAATGTGGTTCAGGATTTAAACCTGCCCGGGTGGTGGCAGTCTGTGCAAGCGCCAGGCTGTGGTGTTAGCCGCTGCTCCTGCCAAGTGAGGCCCCCGCCACATAAACAGGATTTCCCCCCTTGGCGGGCAGGCTGGCGTAGCGGGCCCCGCGGCCCTTTGAAGTTGACAGGCCCCCTGAGTCCCCTGGGAGAGGCTTGGGATCTGATCCCTCTGCTCACACACACACTTTGCCAGGACACAGATACACACACACATATTCGCAATATTCACATTCACACATCCACAAACACATAATCTGCTCTCGCTCAATCAAGCACCCAAAAAATATGATCTACCCCCGTGTCCGGCAAATACACACACAAACCAGACTTAACATCTCTGGAGCCAACGCTGATAAAGGGCAAGCAGGAAGCTCCCAGAGTGCACCTGGCTCTGTGTTGATAAAGGAGCGGGTCGCGGCTCCCAGTGTGGAGCCAGGGTTTGGCCAAGAAAAGAATGATGAGGTTGACTGACAGAGGGGGGAGGAGGATAAGAACAACAATGGATTAAAAACAACTTCATCTCATCCATGATTTGTTTTTTGTTTGTTTTTTTTGCTATTATCTCTTCCATCACGACTTCTCTGCTACATGTAATAATCATGACCCAGTAGAAATGTTTGCATATTCTACCAGTTGCATTTTTATTAAAGTACCCAAAAAAAACATATTCTCTCTCTTCAGGTGGTATCTAGCTAGATAGATTTGGTTTTATGTGCCCACATTTTGAAATATCAGCCTCTGAGCTTTGTGCCTCCACCACAATATAACACAATAGTGCAATTTAATTTTTTAAATTGACCCTATAAATATAATCGACAGAGAGAAATTTTTAATGACTTTCCTATATAACCATGGTCGTCCTATGGCAACGATGTTACATTTATAAACCTTTAATAAATTGCTTAGACTTTATCTTACAGCACACTAAGACGTAACAAGTTTTAACTTGTATTAAGTAGAAATAATATGTGAACAAACACAGCTATGCCCTAATTAGACACCATACCCCAGTAGTACAGTAATTAAGACTCAACAAGCCATACCTTCAAATTAGACAAAATTAGAAATAATATGTTCTTCATTAGTATTAGACTCCTTATTAGACCCTTATTAGACTTTATTAGAGTGTAATTTTGGAGACATCACAACAGAATTATACTATGAACTAAATTGTATTATTTATCCACAGTGAGACACTTATTAGAATTTTATTTGCTGTAATGTGCCTCAAATTACCCTCTAATAAATTGTAATAAGGGTCTAGTACTGGTAAAGAATATATTATTTATTGTTTTTGTCTAATTTGATACAAAGTGCGGCTTGCTACATTTCATTAGTGTATTGTAAAATAAAGTGTGAGCAATCATTTTTGAAAGAAATGTCATAAAGCCTGCATTACATTTTTATACTGTTTCAATGAACAAATCTATTAAAAACATTCCCTGTCACTGATTTTATTGTTTTTATACCATATGCACTTTTGACAGCTGGAGTATTATTTAATTTTTTATGGCTCTTTTGAGGGACTCAAAGCACTTGGTTAAAGGAGCCATAATAAATATTCATATATTAACAATGGATCACATGAGTATGTGTAATGTGGAAAGGGTCACTAATGGCGGTGATGGCACAGAGAATTATAAGCCGACTCTGCAGAATGTTTGGGGGGTTGGTTCGGTCTCCCTGCTGTCATCAGTCTTGTCTAGCAAAAAAAGAACCAACAGTATATACTTAGAACCAAACAGCAGCCAAAAAAGTTAGAGCCTAGCTGTGTGAAGTATTTAGCAATTAAAGAAACAAATAATTTTCTCAGGAGTAAATGATAACACAGCTTAAAAGAGAGTGCTCAATTATGACTCTTTATGTCTATGACTATGACTCTTTCTATTATGAATTTTGATCCTTTGAGGTTTTATATTTATGAAGAGCTGAGAAAAGCTATTTAAAACCCTGAGATGTCATCACAATGTAAAGTCTATGGGCTGAGTGGGAACTCACGGATGAGGCCAATGGGATAAACACTAAAAAGGGAACAACTTTCACAGTATTGCTGTCAAAAGATTAAGGCCCTGATGTTGGTTAAATATTTAACAAGTCAACACTATTTTGTATCCTTAATCTAACATCACATGTGAATCAGGATGTGAGCACCAGTCTCTGGTGTCAAAGTCAGCACTTTGTACAACTCACAAACAACAGCCCAGATCTCTCCCTCAGGACCTCTGTGGAGTTTAACAATGCTGCACTTCCTGCACTGAATTTTGCCAGCGAACATAATTCTGAAAGCAGCCACGTTCATGCATTCATTTTACAGTGTGCGATCGTAATTTTTCTGAGAAACCGTTATGAAGGCTCACCCACGTGCATCTACAAGCCTGTCTGAGCACCGCACAAAAACCATCCTTTCAACTAAAAATGTGCCAAATAAGTTGTTGGAATAGTTTAATTAATTGGCACTCTCTGTCAAGTGTTTTCCTACATGATTTAAATACTTCTCGGCCTCGGCATTTGCAAATTGACAATTATAATTATTGGATTTTGCCTGGGGGAGAAAGCTAATGATTTGAGCTCATTTTATTGGGATTAATTTCATTTATATTTTGAAGATTGTGTGTACTAATTGATTAGCTTTAAT
>JAJHUR010003136.1:3859-24321 GCA_027495735.1 Lutjanus campechanus | reverse complement strand
AGTAGCGGTGAGTCCGGCCCCTGGGTGGGGATTTGTGTGATTGATGGTCACCTCCCGAGAGTGTTTCATGGACTCGCCCCCTCCCCGCCCCTCTCTCCCCTCTGTCTCCCCCCTCCTCCTCCCCCTCTGTCCCCCCCTCCCCTCCTCTCTGCCTCTCTGTGAGCAGGAATGTGGACTGAGCTTCAGTCAGTCAGTCAGTCAGTCAGTCAGCTCCGCACGTTTCTTCTTCTGCACCGCTCAGGAGTCAATAATTGATCTTTGCCTCGGTTAAATGTACTGATGAGCAGGAAGTGATTTGTGGACGGATTCTGTGGTCACTTTTTTGGGATTTATATTCTCAGGTCGAACGCGTTTCTTATCCAATTTTTTCCTCGACTGGAGAAAAGTTTGAGCTTTGAGACGCGGACACAGCTGGAGTCAGCAGATGGAAATAACCTCTCTGTGCAGGACAGCCAGCGCACCTTGTTCCGGAGCTCTCCCAACATGTAAGCTTTGCTTCTTTTCCCTTCTCTTTGCCTTGTTTTCATTATTCACATTCCGACAGTGTGAGCACTGCGATAAATACGGCTTGTTCCCCGGGAGGTCACCCTTAACCAAAAATCACTGTTGTGGCTGCTCCTGCAGGGACTTACACTGGCTTCCCTGCACTAAATCTGCAGATTGCATTGGGTTTGTGCTCCTTAATGTTTTTTTTTTTTTAAATATTGATATTATTGCTGTGATGCGACTATAATATCATTTTAAAGTTTAATATAGAGATGGCATTGCTGTTTTGTAGAGGCGTTACATTAAAGAGCGTTATTTTCAAAACAACACTGATTTCATAGTAGTAGTAGCACAAATAAAGGGACTTATAGTGTGTTCTCTCAACTAAATGTGCAGTTTGCATTGGTTTTCTGCTATTTCTGGGTCCCATACTGTATGTAGCTTTGCTGTGATGCGACTATAATATCATTTAAAAGTTTATTATAGAAGAGTCAGTGCTGTTTTGTGGAAGAGTTAACATTATTTTCAAAATTAAATTATTTCACAGCAGTAGTAGTGTGTAATAAGCGGCTTATAGCGTGTTTTCTGAACTAAATGTGCAGTTTGCATTGGTTTTGTGCTGCCTATGAGGTATTTCATATGATATTATAGTCACATATTTAATGTAGTGACTATAGTATCATTTTAAAGTGTATTAAATGGATGCTATTGCTGTTTTGTAGAAGAGTTTTTCAAAATAAAACTAAACTCACAGTAATACATATAGTGTGTTCCCTGAACTAAATGTTCAGTTTGCATTGGTTTCATTGTACTTAATGGGCAATTAAAGTCCCATATTGTGTGACTATAATATCATTTTAAAGTGTATTAAATGAATGCTGTTGCTGTTTAGTAGAGGAGTTTTTAAAATAACAGTAGATTCACAGTAGCAGTACTCTGTTCCCTGAATTAAATGGGCAGTTTCCATTGGTTTTATGGTACTTAAAGGGTACTTTAGATGATATTAGGGTCCCATATTGTGTGGCTATAATATCATTTTAAGGTGTATCATAGGAATGCTGTTGCTGTTTTGTAGAGGAGTTAACATGGTTTTCAAAATAAAATTCTAAATTCACAGTTGTAGTAATAAGCAATAAGGGACAAAGAGTCTCTTCCCTGAACTAAACGTGCAGTCTGCATCGGTTTTAATGATATTTAATGGGTATTTCAGTTCCATATTGTATAAAGCTTTGCTGTGGTGTGACCATAATATCATTTTAATATTTATTATAGGACTGTTATTACTGTTTTGTAGAGGAGTTGACATTGTTTTCAAAATAAAAGTAATTTCTCAGTAGTTGTAGTGCATGTTAAGGGACTCATAGTGTGCTCCTTGAACTAGATGTGCTGTTTACATTGGTTTTGTGCTGTTTAATTGGTATTTCACATGATATTATAGTCATGTATTATAGGTGGATTTGTTGTGATGTGTCTATAATATCATTAAAGTTTATTACAGGAGTGTTGTTGCTCATTTGTAGAGGACTTAACATGGGTAACAGAGGTTTTGTGCTAAATATAATTTCATAGTGTCATATTGTATGTAGTTTTACTCTGACTATAATGTGATTTTAAAGTTTATAATCAGAATACTGCTGCTGTTTTGTAGAAGAGGTAATATGGTTTTCACAATAAAACCAAATTTGCACAGTAGTAGTAAGGGACTCGTGGTGCGTTTCCTGAATTCAGTGAGGAGTTTTCATTGGTTTTGTGCTGACTAATGGGTATTTCCTATGATATCATAGTCAAATATTGTATATAGTTGCTGTGATATCAATCTAGAGTGTATTAAATGAATGCTATTGCTGTTTATGATGCTTAATGGGTATTTCATATGATCTTATAATCCCATATTGTATGTAGTTTTGCTCTGATTTGACTATAATGTCATTTTAAAGTTTATAATAGGACTTCTATGGGACTTCTATGCTGAGCCTTTGTGTTGAAGAGTTAACATTGTTTTCAAAATAAAACAGGAGTAGTAGTTCATAATTAAAACAATAATAGGACCTTATGGGATATATTAGTTGTTATATTTGCTGTATTGTTGTTTCTTAACATTCCTATATGATAATAAAGGGAAAGCCTAAAAGAAATAACCAAGACGGAGAATAATTGTTGCTCCAAGTTTAACAAACTTTTTATGATTATTGCACTGTGTTTTCTAGAGTATATAAATCAAATCATACTATTCAGACTATTCTATTCAGAGCTGCAACGATAAATCACTTAATTCGTTAGTTGTCAACTGTTAAATAAATTGCCAGCTAATCTGACAACCAATTAATTGATTTGAGTAATTTAATAAGAAAGAAAAAGTCAAACTTCCCTGATTCCTGCTTCTTAAATGTGAATATTTTCTGCTTTCTTTAAACCTAAACTGAATATCTTTGGGTCGTAGACAAAACAAGACATGTGTGGACACAATCTTGGGCTTTGGAAAACACTAGTCAACATTTTTCATCATTTTTCTGACATTTTAGAGATCAAGAATGTAAAACATATAGTCTGTGGGTCGGTTCTGGGTCCGATCTGGCCCACTGGATGCCTCATCAAAGTGTACAAAATTGCAGAGTAGTTGTTATTTCCAAACCAGAATAAAGTCTTCTCATAAAACAATGAATATTTATTGTGGTCAAAATCTAAATGGTTTGTAAGGCAGGGGATCACTTAACCTTCTTCCACAACAAGATGTTCCACAAATTGTTTGAAACATAAATAAGTAAAATACTATATTGTTGTTTAGTTACAATTTACATCCATGTTTTGTGCTTTTGTATGTCCACTGTGATCTGCACATTGTAATGCACATGTGAAAAACACTCATTTTTCGTAAGTCCTCTCAGATTGTTCATCATCTGTTTTGTAAATCAATGTGTCGATACCGTCCTGAATCACTGGATCAGATATCGCGGAAAAGAAAAAGTGTAAACTGATACAATCCATTAGCCGAAACTATCACATAAATGCTGAACAAAACAGCAGCACAGTTATCATGTCAGCTGCTCAGAGTTATTTTAAGCTCGAGGAAGAAAAAAGCAAAACAGCTGAGCGCAATTTTAAGTTTCATTTTGAATGTTTGAATGATGCTGAGCTGAGTGATAAAAAAATGCTCCTTTTTCACAGTAAGAGAAGCTGAAATAAAAAGAAAAAGTAGTATTAGTCGTAGTATAACTGAGTCGTGTCGTGTGCTGTGTATTTCTTCCATTATGGGAGTAGAATATTTGTTTGAGCATGATGTTTTTAGTTGGCTAAGTTAAGCAAACTGCATCTAAATACACTGATAACAGTTTAGTTGTGTGGTATCAGTACTGACAGATTTTCAAGGCTGCAGTATTTATTGATATCAGACGTGAAAATGTGATATAGAGCCATCCCAAGTAAATAGATGATTCATTAATTGTGAATGTTTTCAGGATATACTATGCAGTGGTTTTACTGGTCTGGCCAACTTTGAGAATAACTGGAGCTGCATGTGGCTCATGAACTACACTGGCTACATTTACATGCACATTAATTTTCCTCTATTATTTGGAGTTAATAGTTAATAACATGAATTTGATCCAGATCATGGTGGGATATTTTGAATTAGGTCTTATTCTGAACAGAGCATATTCTTATTAAGACATGTGGGATACGCTGGTATCATTCTGGTTTCAAGGAGCATTCTTTGGACATGTTAACATAAATTCAGAATAATAGTCTCACTTGGGGGTTTTTTACTGCAGTTTGTGACACACGGCCTCAGTCAGCTCTGGGCTGTAAACAAACCAACTAGCTGACAGTTTGCAAGGCTGGAATAAAGATGTGTGCACAAAAGAAAATCTCCACTTTTTGGTTAAAGGGAGAAACACGCTTACTTTTAAAACATTATTTTAAATATTTGATATCAGCTTGTTTTTGGATATGCACAAATATCACAGTGCTGACCTTTTCAAGACGGTGACTAAATGAATGAAAGACAAAGGCTGTGTTTGCATAAACAAGTCTGCAGTGGAAAACTTTGACAAAATACTATTGTGACTCAAAGAAGCGTCTATAATCAGAGTATGCACGGCTGCTTGTAAACAGGAGTATTAGAGGAATATTCATTTTCATTAGCCATGTATAAACAGCTTAGTAGCTGTTTTATTGTCTTATATTGTCTTTTTCAGAATAAGGTTTGACATCCCTGTAAAACCAAACAACTAATCAGTTAATCAAGAAAACAATCAGCAGAATAATTAACATGGAAACAATCATTAGTTGTAGCTCTATCATATTGGATCTATATTGAATAAAGTATGCCTCTTATTGAACTGTGTCCAGTTTTGTTTAGTCTACTTATCTGCTTACGGATCATAAAGGAAAAGTATTAAAGTACTTAAAATACTCTGTTACTTGGATTCTTTCATATCTGCGATTGTAGCTGCGCAAATGATGACTGGGAAACTGGTTTCTGGTTCTCAACTTTATCTGGCTGTCATATTATTTACTCCTAAAGCCAACAACTTGTTCCCACAGTTGATTTTTCTGTCATCTCAGTCTGGATGTTTCTCTTCCTCTGACAGGGACCCGGAGTCTCTGAGAAGGTGAAGGCTGCTGGTGTTAAATGCTCGCTGCCAGGCTTCGCACAACAACACAGCGACTGCTCATAAACCTGCTGTTAGTTCAGTGACTGTGTGGACCGTTCGCAGACTGTTTACCATGGCATCCAGTCTGACATGTACGGGTGTTATCTGGGCCCTGCTGTCCCTGCTGTGTGCTGCTGCCTCCTGCGTTGGCTTCTTCATGCCCTACTGGCTGCTGGGGACGCAGATGGACAAGCCCGTGTCCTTTGGCACCTTCCGCCGCTGCTCCTACCCGGTGAGGGACGAGGAGAGGCAGGCCACGGTGATGCTGGAGCAGTGCGGGCGCTACGCCTCCTTCCACGGCATCCCGAGTTTGGAGTGGAGGATCTGCACGGTGGTGACGGGCGTGGGATGCGGCCTCCTCCTGCTGGTGGCGCTCACGGCTCTCATGGGCTGCTGCATCTCTGACCTCATCTCACGTACGATCGGCCGCGTCGCCGGTGGCATCCAGTTTGTCGGAGGTGAGTTTCTGCCATGTTTTGTTCATGTTTTATACCAACCTGGACTCCACCTTCACTATTATAGCTGCGTTTCCACTGCAGGAACTTTCCCCAGGGACCGGGAACATTTGGTGGGACTCGGTGTGTTTCCACCACAGGGATCAGGGTCTAAATTCAGTTTTGGGGACTTTATTTTACCTCCTAAAAAGTCCCTGCTCAGGAGGTAGAACTTTCCAAAAGTTTAGGAACTTTTGAGGTTGGGCCTGCAGCACTGAACAGTTCTGATTGGTTGGTTGTCCAAATGTATAGTGAGAATTATTAAACCCTAAACAGTACTCAAGTATCCCACAATGCATCATGGGAAATAGTGTAACCAATATCATCATACATTGCACTGAAAGAACAGTAGTTTCCGAACGTGTCTTTTCTTTAAGATATAGTGAGCTCACTATATAGTCCTCTACATATAAATCCCCAGATAGAGGGTAGGGAGTAGAGAGTAACTGAATGTTTTCAGACATAAACAATGTCCTCAGAACTTGATTTAGGCGCTGGTCCCTGAGGTGGAGACGATCCGAGTTCCTCCAAATGTTCCTAGTCCCTGGGGAAAGTTCCTCCGCTGGAAACGCGGCTCTAGAAGTCTATAGAGAGCTGTGAGGTTTTAATGGCTCTAATTAAGTTCTCATCAAGTTTCGTTTGAACTCTCCAACAGAAGTGTTGTTCATGAAACAAAAAATCACATTGGTGGGGAAACAAGGACGCATAGAAAATCTTGATAGGCGTGAAAATTTCACCTCTGGCCAACTGTTTCCTCAGAAAAGAAGAGTTTCCCTGTGAGATGATGGTCATGTTACTCGGTTAGTGATGTCGGGTCAGTTTATATTTCTTAACTCATGACTTCATGCAGTTTAAAAACAGCACACAGACAGTTCTACTTATGCTTTTAGCTTTTATTGGGGGTGGGGATAAAGTGTTAGACCGGGTTGACAGGGTCTCTGCATGTCCTTAAGAAACCTTTAAATCCAATTGTTGGAATTTCAGGCCTTAGAATGTCTTAATTATGACTTTGACAGGTCTTAAAATATTTTTTGCAAATATGGTCTTACATTCCATCTATAAAGGTTTTTAAAAGTCTTATTTTTAGCACGTTGAAACCTGCAGAAACCCTGCAGTGCCACATTTTTGCAAGCTCAATCGTTGATTTCATATCAAAGTTTGTTCGTGCCAACATTTTGTGCACATTTTTGGTGAACTGCTTTTGGTCATTTAAGGCTTTGGTCCCGGTTAAGAAAGCTTGGATTGGGCTCACATATTCTAAATAAGGTGGAACATATAATTTGATGAAGAAAAAAGACTTCAGAACAGTGCTGGTTTCATAATACCTTCCTGTATTTTTACTCTACCCAGTCATTTTTCTCATTCTTTCTCTCGTGTGCAGCAGACTTTTGGCATCAATTCAAATCTTTTGTTTTTAGTCTGACTGATGAAATGATGGAAAACTGGGCTGCAAACATGACCAAAATATTCCAGCATGTTTCTTTTTTTTTCTTTTTTTGTGGGTCTCTGGGTCTGATCCAGAAAGCGCCCCTTAAAGTTGAAAAGAAACCCACGCCCTTTCTCATTCTCTTTGCAAAAATAGCGTCATGTCCACGCTGCAGCAGCACTGGCTGTAGAGATGTCTTTTTGTTTGTTTGTGTGATTGCAGAGAGTGGACACGGCTCCGCACGGCACCGGCTTTGTTTGTGTGTACTGTTGGTTTTGCACATGTGTTCTCCCGGGACGTGAGGTCTGAGGAAAGGCTTCCATTGAAGCTGCGAGTTTCTCTGCCCTAGTTTAAGAAGCTGCGGCACTCCAGCCCTCTCATTAACTCAAAAACGTTTGCTCGCATACTGTGGCTCACCACTCTGCTATTTACAATCCCCATCACTTCAGTTTGGCTTTAAAAAAAAGTGATATGACAGAAAAGCAGGTTGCAGGCAGATTTGACAGAGCTGGCAGGTTTTTCAGACGGATAACTCTACTGAGGACCACCACAACATGCCATGTCCTACTTCTAAAAGGCTTAGCTACTTAGGAACATCAGTATTAATGATGTATAATATGGAGGATGATTAAGGTGAAGGCTGGCTGGTTTATTCAGAAATGTGCACTTTTATGTAAGGAGAGCTCCTTTTAAGCTCACAGCAGCCCCATACATATGGCATTACAGCAAGCTGCTATTTTGGGTGATAGGATTAAAAAATCCCTGTCTGTCTTTCTCGCGATTTCTCTCTTTCGTGGAGTCACAAATCCAGACACGCATGAATTTAGTCGGAGGGAGAGCGAAGGAAGGCGGGCTACAATACGAGGGCCATTGCTCAGGACTTTTTTAACTTGAATGCTGGCGAGCCAAAGGGCAGAAATGTCTCAGAAGGGCTAATTGGAAGTGACACAATTGGGAAGCTCAGTGGGCTGCTCCGTGTATTGTCTTTTATCAAAGAGCGCAGAAACGCAGAGGCAGGCATGCTCAGAGAAAGAAGGATGCTAACGAGAACCAAGAAAGTGTTCTTCAGCTTCTCCCCCTAGGAGAGCCCTCTTTAGGCCCTGGTAGCTCCTTTTATATAGTCGGAACCCTTTTATGACTCGTTTCCACCAAAACAGTTCTAGTTCCGTTCAAGATTCTTGAAACCTCTCGTGAACCAGCTCATGTTTCCACTAGTTTTTAGAGGAACCTTTGTAATCAAGGACATAATCAGTAGAAGGTGCTGCACAGTGGACAATGATATAAAATATGAATATGACACGCCCACTTTGGTTTCTAAGGACACATCAATATTTTTGTGCAAATGCTCCAAATTGTTCAAAATTAGGTGCTTAAACTGTAACAGGGCTGGTTCCATGTTGGTGGAAAAGGCCTATCAGAGAGCTTTACCTAGAACCCAGCCTAAAGGGTTATATCTAGAACCATCTATGAAAGGGTTGGTTAGGTAGTGGTTCCACCCAGAACACCATCTAGGGGTTCTATCCAGAACCTTCTCACCTTGTAAGGGTGTTAACAAGAACCTAACTGGGGATGTTACCAAAAGCTCTTCAATATTCCAAGGGTTTTACCTGGAAAATACTGAAGAGGTTCTACCAAGAACCTTTTTATATTCCAAGGATTTTATCTGGAACACACTCAGGGCCCTTTTCCACCAACATGGAACCAGCCCCGTTCCTGTTCAAGAACCTAATTTTGAATTGTTCTCAGCATTATCTTGAGAAAGAAGCTGCTTCAGAACCTGAAAAGGAACCAAAAAGTAGCTGTTTTTCCTTAGGAACCAAAGTGGGGGTGTCACATGCCACAGGTTGTTGTGCATTGTGCAGCGTTCAGCAGTTCCAAATATTTTGAACGGAACCAGTTGAGGAACCAGAGCTTGTTTGGTGGAAAGAGGCCCTCATAGGCCTTTTCCACAAACATGGAACTGTCCCTAATTTTGAACCGATTAGAGAATTTCCACCAAAAATACATTGGTTCAGAACCTGAAAATTTGGTTCCCAGCTGGAACCAAAACATAGCAGGTTTAGGAGTGAGATGTTCTACAGGTCATTGTACACAGTGTTGATGCTCAAAACGGGTGGAAATATGAACTAGTTCAGTAGATAGTCCCAAGTTTCCAAGAATCTTGAATGGAACTTGTTCAGGAACCAGAGCTAATTTGGCAGAAAACAGCCTTCAGGGGAAGATGAGAGAAACTTTTTATATTATGGTACAAAGACAAAACAGTTCTTCAAGGGTTTCAACAATCCTTGAACAACTCTTTCTCCCAAAAAAAGGGTGCTTTAGATGAAAACGGTTCTTAATGGAACCTGCATTTCTCAGAGTGCATGGTAAGCTGCGAGAGAAAGAGGAGAAAAATACCAGATGATTGAAACATTCAGCGTTCTCTTCTTATTAACTGGGAACCTTGCTGAGAAATAAAGATCCGCGGGGGGAAAACCGAAATGTGTGCCGAGAGATATGATCAAATCTGAGCGATTAGAAGGAACAGGGAGAGGGAGTAAATGAGGCGAACAGTCGGTGAGGCAACGCTTGCGAATTCACCAGACGCAAAAGGAGCCTCATGGTTCACCGTCTCATGCCGGCGTCTTTGTGTGTTTCCTCTGCCGCTATTGTCGGCCACTAATGAAGAGTGTCTTGCCAGAGAGGCCGGGGCCTCTGGGCTGCCACAAGTAAAACATCCACTTTATATCTCCCTGCAATTTATCTCAATCCAATGAAACAGATTAGAGCTGAAGGGATTTATCAGTGCTTTATCTCATTAACTGCAGCCCCGACTGAAAGAATAACTCTTAACAATAACTATTATTGTTGCTAGTGTTGTTGTTTCCCTCTTATAATGTTGTTTTCTCTCAGTTCACTATGGGCAAGTTGTTCCAGAGCTGGTTAATTGGTAATGGCAAAGGCCCAGATTTCCTCTACAGGCCAGAGAGAGTCTGAGTATGAGACTATGAGACTGTTCTGGCTCATAAATCAAAGGCCTGAGAACTCTGTGCTGCTTACATTAAACAACTGCCTTCACTGTAGTTTCTTAGTTATGCAGCGATGCGAGCTCCAAGCGACTGTGGCACAGACGGGAGGTTCAGACATTAAAAGAATCTTGACTCGGCTTGGATTTGGTTGTTAGGGATTTTGATTCCCCCCTGCAGAGCCCCGCCTTGTCTTTTGGGTGCCCCAAGCAGAGCTGAGCACAGCGGGGAGAAAGCTATTTAACGTTTGTCTTCAACAGGCACTATTTAAGACCTGTATGTACCTTTTTAAATACTTTGTATTTCCCCTCAGCACTCTAACTATAATTTATGCTTTTGTGTCCTCTTTTATTTCAGCTCTTTCCTCTCTGCACCTGACAGGTAGTTTAGTTTTTCACATTTTGCTGTTTGATGGCCTCAAGATGACTGACAGTTTGGCAGGCCCCCGTGATTGGATGACTGGTCTGGTCTATCACCAATTAAATATTACAGATAGCGATGGGAGCCTGAGGCCTCGCCAAGTTGGCTCCTAATGGGCGTTTTTCATACTGAGATATGACTTTCACTTGATGACATTTCTGATTGGAGACGGCATATAAAAGTGAGATGTCTCATCTGCTTGTGGGAAGGTTTGGGAGTGTTTTGATAACTTACAGAAACAAATTTGTGGCAGATTAAGGTCTGCTTTCTGAATAGACCCAATGTGAGGATGGAAGTTTTCAACTCAAACGGTGCAGAAATGGTAAAAATTCATAAAATAAATTGCATACAACACGCTTGTCTTGAGTTAAGCGCCTGTAAAACGGTGGACCATTTCAATTCCTATAAATTCTTCACAATCACTCAAATGTTTTGTTCAAAGCTTTTTTTCTGAAACAGAAAAATCAGGAAATGTTTGGTTTTCATCAGCAGTAATCAGCAATATGTTCCCTTTATCTTGGAGATGAGAAGTCAGAGCTTGGGGTGACATCACACCCAAGTACAACAGTCGGAAAAAACTTGTTTGTGCTTGATAGCAACGCCCTCACAGGTAGCACTGTGGGTACGACTGATTTAAGACGCCAGTGCTGATGAACAGCTTTCACGAAAGTTGATGCACGGAGCAGCGATATTGAATTTTGAGATTGGGATTGGTGGGGTTCCTCCAACTTACTGAGTCGCAAATCCGACTTCAAGGGGCATTCCAGTTGAAATTTCCAACTGGGAAGTCAAAAATTCCGACTTCCCAGTTCAAATTGAACGCACCATAAACAGTAACACAGGAGCGAAACTAAACTTCAAGCCACAGAGATTCAGTTAGGAGCTACAAAAGTACTGAGAGGTGGTCGTGGGGAGCTTTTATTGCATTTACGGTAATGTAACGAGCTGATGTCAATTTGAGTAATGTTGCTGCTGCACTCTGTTCATTGGCGAAACATGCAGTGAAGGAGAGAAAGAAACTTAACTAAGTGCTCTCACGCTGAGCTAAAATTAAATAAGTGGACATAAATGAGGTAAATAACATGAATAAAATATTCTGTTTCTTTCAGAGATGGCACAATGGTAGGCGAAACATTGAAAATCTTGGGAATCCAGCAGACTTTTTGGTAGCAAATGCACCACTAGTTCACCGGTCACCTAAACAGAAAACAATAAAATGACACGTACAATGGTACGCTTCTGTGACTTCATTTGCAAACGGTGCAAAAGTGACTCAGATACAAATAATTAAAGTGTTTCACAAACAAGTCCCTGCTCCCCCCACTCCGACCCCACCGTCATCCCTCACCATGGCAGCCTCCCTCTTAATGGCCCCCCTAACAACCCACCCTAGGGTCTCCCATGGACTGCTCAACTCTAATTAATTGAGAAAGGAATAATATATAGTGTTCCTCTGTTCAACACCCAAGGAGCTTATTCTTTATTTGCACTGCTGCACGTGACCACGTCTCCAAGGTGGAGGACTTTTGCTTTATTAATTCAGACAGCAGACAGCTCAAGTAAGAGAATGTCATGAAAATATGTCAGCTATTTCCTGGTACTAACATCATGAGGCGGCAGCCATCTTTGGACTTGAAGTTTTGGCGTCTGTAAGACCTCCCAGTAATAACCTGCGATGTGGCAGTGAGGACCAAAGAGCATTTGTTTCATCTGGACCAAAGTTCGAGTCCAGTGTTCACACCGACCCAAACGGGCCGCACCAAAATGGGATAAACACTCCAAGGTTCAACCGGACTAAACAAGGCTGGTGTGAACATGTCCTGGTGCTTTCTCGAATTACTGTGGTTTGAGAAAGAAGAAGACGTAGACAGCAGTCAGAGTCAGAGTTTGTGTTAACTTGTGTGCTGAAAGAGAGACAATAAGGGCTGGACGCCAAACTTTGAAAAGAGAGCGGTTCAGAAAAGCAGGTGGAATTGCACAAGAGCCGGAAGTAAATTATTAGGGGTGGAAGAAAAATATGATTCTCTTACGTATTGTGATTCTTTTCTTTGCATTTCCTGAACTGATTTTAAAATTCCTGATTCGATTTTTAAAATATATATAAATAGTTAGCACTTGGTATGTTAGCTTGATGCTAATACACCATGGGAATTCCCATTGACGTGCTAGCTAAAATTAGCATTAAAAACAAAACAAAACCCAAAAACGCAATAAATTGTAATATTGAATCGTAATACTTGCAAAATCGCAATGCATATTGAAACAGCATATAAATTTTATTGTGGTGGTCGAAGTATGTCATATTTTTCTGTCTCTACACAATTTTCTATTATTTTTTTTTTTTCACAATTTTCTGCAAGGTTAGACCCAGTTTAGTTCCCTGACAACGATATTACGTTGACCTTTAAAGACAATCAATACAGCAAAACTCCTGTGATCCAAAAAACAAAGTTCTCAAAGGTTGATTTGCAGCCTTTGAAGCCCAAATAACATCAGTAGTCACATTAGGGGAGGCGGCGATAAAGCATTGCTCCAAAATACGCCTGAAATCTCTCAAAAGTATTACACTGACCCGCAGAGAATGTCAACTCGGTTGAAATCATTTTAACTCTTGATAAAAATGTCAGGAGATTTAGCTTCTCGAGGCCGGCGGATATAGGCTGTATTTTATTGAGGAGGTGTTGAACTGCTGCGTCCTTGAAACCGGAGGCGAAATAACAAGACAAACAATATGATGCATGACAAGCTGCGCTCGGCTTTTTTCAGGCAGTTTGTTGGGACGGTATGTAGGGTACAAGTAGAGGACTTCATATGAGCTGCTGCTGCTGCTGCTGCTGCTTCAGAGGAGGTGCGGACCTGTGAGGTGTGGCGTCCCCGAGGGATGTAAAACAAAAACGCAGCATATTTCACTGCCATATGGGAAGGCTGTGGTCAGCAGGGAATCTATAGAGCCTAATTTTGTCTGTCATTGTTGGGAGAAGTACCGAGAACGCTCTACAATTTTGGGAGGAATATTCAATGCCATCAGCGCGGGACGGGCTAAAAGCATTTATTATTGATTAGAGACATTTAATGTCTTTTACATTAAATATTACCCCTGGGCCCTGACGGTCCTTTGATGAAATGAGATCAGAAATTGTGGGTTTTTCTGCTTTCTGATGCTCCCATGTGACGTCTTTCAGGGCGAGATGACAAACATGTCATTTATACGACACACAAGAATCTTTTGACCAGTTGCAAAAGCTTTTGGTTTTTTATATTTCTTCAAAGCAGAATTGAAGAAAAAGGCAAAGACTTCAAAGAGGGTGAAAGTAGAAAGAGAATTTAATAAACGTGTATGAAAGTGTCAGAACAAAAGACAGACATGTTTGTGGGGGGGGGGGACAATGCGACACACTGGGTCGAGCCTCCACATTGTGCACACGCTTGTTGGCCGTGGTGGTTGAGTACTTCCCACACCAGCAGCCTCCGCTGAAGCTGCAGTTGATCTGAACTATCAAATAATTGGCTGTGTTGCCTTCTGGGAAAGCTTCTCCATTTCGTTTTCTGGTTGATTGGCTCTGTTTACACGTCTGTGCCAGCATCTCGTTTGCCCACACTGGTGTGGAGTGTCAGTAAATGAACAATATGAAGCCGCAGAGAGGAAACACATGAAGTGCGTTTGACTCGGCTCTGCTTCTGTCAAGTTTGTCTGCGTTCTAAGTGGATCACGTTCTTCAGTGGCTCCCGTTCCCAGAGAGGTGACCTGGAACACACAACATGTAATATAGTATCCTGGTCATGTGCTGTTCAGGCCCGATGAAATTAAATTTACCATATCGGTCTGCACTTCACTCTGAGAAATAAAGGTTCTGACTAGAACCATAAGAGAAGCCTTTTTGGTTTCTGGTAGAATGTTTTCTAAAGGTTCTGCTTGGAACCCTTTCAGAGAGTTCTACTGAACCCAACATATGTTCACATACATGTGAAAGGTGTCACCCAGAACATGCTATGAGAGGCTCTAAAGAGAACCCTTTTATGGACTAATTGTCCCTCTCTGAAAGTTCTATGCAGAATCTTTCCAACTTGTAAGGGTGCTAACAAGGAACCACCCAGGGGGTTCTTCTGAGAGCCCTTTTATATTTCAAAAGTTGTATCTAGAACACAACCAGGGGGTTGGGTTCTAGAATAAAACCCTTGGAATATAAACCTCTTATATTATAGTACAAAGAACCCTTGACAGAAATGTTCTTCAATAATTCCCACCCTTTCAGAGAATTCTACCTAGAACCCAACATAATGGGTTATATGTAGAACCATCTGTGAAAGGTTTCACCCAGAACCCCCTATTAGAGGTTCTACAGAGAACCCTTTTATGGTGTAATGGTTCCATCCAGAACCCTCCCTGAGAGTTCTATCCAGAATCATTCCACTTTCTAACTGCAAACAAGAACCAACCCAGGCGGTTCCTCCAAGAGCGTTTTTATATTCCGAGGTTTTATCCAGAACTCACTCTGGTGGTTCCACCAAGAACCTCCTGATGTTATGGTACAGAGAACCCCTGACAAACCCTTCGCAGAAGAATGCTTCGAGGATTTCAACAATCCAACGGAAAGGGTTCTTAATGGAACCCTTAGGTTCTCTCAAACCCCCCCCTATGAGAGGTTCTACAGAGAATCCTTTTATGGTGTAACGGTTCCACTCAGAACCCCCTATCCAACTCCTACAGGTGCTAAAAATAACCCACCCATGGGGTTCTACCAAGAACCTTTTTATATTCCAAATGTTTTATTTAGAACCCACTCAGGAAGTTGTACCGATAACCTTTTTATGTTCCAAGCATTTCATCTAGAACATGCTAAGGGGGTTCTACGGAAAACTTTTTTATATTATGGCACAAAGAACCCAAGACAAAAGAGTTTTTCAAGGAATTCAACAATCCTTGAAGGGTTCTTTGGGTGAAAAAAAAGGTTCTTAATGGAACCCTTAGTCTTACAAAGATCCTTAATGAACCCTCAATACAAAAAAAGTTTTTTCCGAAGCAAAATGGTTGTGGTTAGAACCTCTGCCCTTCAAGAAGAACCCATGTGGAACCCTTATTTCTAAGAGTCCTATGTACTTCGGAGTGTGTGTCAAGGGCACGAGCACGAGCGATAAATTTAAAGACATGTAAATAAATTACAGATGGGCTGCCATTGTGGCTTCCATAATGTTGCCAAGGGCTATTTGGCACCGGAGTGTGTTGTCCTGTTTGAGAGCCATACCAGCACAGCCAGGAGCTTTGTCCTTGTGTCGGCTTTGTGAGCTCTTGCCAGCTGGAACCCACCCAGTCCCAGAATGTGTGCTTCCACTCCCCTCTCACCACCAGCACTCATTTTCAAGAGGTACAACAAAATGAAATCGCATCCATATGAGGGAGGAAGGCTTCGGGATGAAGAGCTCTTTTTTTTTCAGGGAATGTTCTATGTCTGGAGCGGTGTCTCTTGACAGTCATTGTTTAGTGGTGTCGGATCACGAGACATTTCCGAGGCAGTGGGTAAATATCCCCTGACGTGCTGTGTTATTCTTCTGCTTCCTAAAACCCTATCAGTATTCCTTCCTCCTCGCAGGCCTGCCAGTTTGATGTGATGATGATGGACTACACTGTCTCATCTGCCATGTAGACATTGCATAAAACTAATGAGATAGCACCGGCCCATATGCTGGAGAGGAAAAAGCCAACCCCCTTTTCACCACGGACAGGACTTGTGCGTAATGGTTTTTCATCTTTCTCTTCATCGCTTACGTTTCCGGCCACTGATGGTTATAAAGTGGACGTCTCTTCCTCCGGGGTTGATTGATCACCTAAAGTGCAGACCACTCTTGCAACACTGTAATGTGCTCATTCAGCCCAGCAGCTATTTTTTTTGCTCAACATACAGTTTCCTCAAAGCCCCACAACATCACCGGCGAGGGTGTTTGGAGTCAGAGAGCAGCGAGACGTGACGTGCGCAGAACAGGAAGTCTGTTTTCTCCAGAGCTCGGGTCTGTCTTTCTCCTTCACCCTTCACTCTGTCTGTTTCTGACCTCCTTTTATAACCCTTCAGGTTACGACTACGCTCTGAGAAATACAGGGGCTAACTAGAACCCATAAAGGGTTCTACGGCTTGTCCCCGTAGGTGAACCCTTTTATAAAGCTGCCACATGGAACCCTTTCAGTGGGTTTTACCTACAAACCAACATAAAGGGTTATACCTAGAACGATCTGTGAAAGGGTTCGTTCAAAACCCCCACTGAGAGGTTCTACAGGAGAATCCTTCTATGGTTTAATGGTTCTGTGCAGAACCTTCCATGGCGACTCTATCCAGAACCTCTCTGCCTTCTAAGGGTGCTACCAAGAACCCACCAAGGGGGCTCCACCAAATATCCTTTTAGATTCAAACATTTTTTTATCTAAAACCCACCCAGGGGGTTCTACAGAGAACCTTTCTTTACCAAATGTGTTTTCAGCCATCCTTGAAGAACTCTTCCTCCCATAAAAGGTTCTTAATGAAACCAGAACCGCCTTTGAAAGGTTCGACAGAGAACCCTTCTATGATGCAAAGGTTCCACCCCGGACCTATCCCATCCAGAAGCTTTCCACCTTCTAAGGGTGCTAACAAAAACCCACCCAGGGGATTCTATGGAGAACCTTTTTATATTCCAACAGTTTTATCTAGCACCCATCCTGTGGGTTCTACAAAGAACCCTTTTATATTCAAAGTACTTTATCTAGAACCCACCCCTGGGGGGGGTTCTTTTGAGAACCCTTTCATATTTCAAGGGTTTTACCTAGTACCAATGCTGTGGGTTCTACTGAGAACTGTTTTATATTGTGGTACAAGCAACCCTTGACAAAACTATTTTGATCACAAGGGGTTCTGTGGATAGAAAGGAACCTGTAGTCTTACAAAGAACGCTTGACGAGCCATGTCTTCAAAAAAGTGTTCCTCAGAAATAAATGGTTCTGTGTAGAACCTCAGGCCTTTAGTTAGAACCCTTTTAGAACCCTTATTTGTCAGAGTGTACAGTATTATTTCCCGTGCTCTCAGTCTTTAACTCTCTATTCCAGGCTTGTCTCACCTTTCCCCTAATTCCGCTTTCTGTCCACCCCTGTGTCCTTCGTCTCTCCTTCTCCTGCTCCTTCGCTCACTCTCCTCCTCCTTCTCCTCTTCTTCCTCCCCCTCCTTCTCCTCCTCTTCGCAGCGGCTGTGCACATTGCTGTCTGCAAGCAGAAGCACAAATAGATTGGGCCAGTACCCAGTGACCCGATGAGCGGACCTGGGCTCAGCCAGAGAGACAGAAAGAGAGAACGGGTGAAAAAAAAAAAAGAGAGACAGAAACAGAGAGAAACAGGGCGGAAAGCCCAGCATCAACAGGGATTTAGTTTTGTCAAACAGGAAGTCTGGGGAACCAAAGGACAGACAGAAGGGTTATTTCAGTCTGCTCCTCTGTTAAGTCATTGTTTTCACTGCCATAGTAGCAGGCGTGCTGCATATCGGGTTGGTTTTGTCACTCGGAGCAGAACTGTTCCAGAAAATGTGTCTGGTGTGTCTGTATTCGTGTCTGGCGTCGATGCAGCCGTAAAAACAGAGAGGCAGAGGAGCCTGACAGTCGTGGGGGATGAATGAGTTCGGGATAACACTTGATAGTCCTAATCGTTAATTTGTAAGTAATTTACCGAGCAAAAAATGTCAAACGTTTGCTGCTCCCGGCTACTCAAATGTGACGACTCTCAGTTTTGTTTTGGTTTTTAATCATTTTGGTTTTGGGCCGTTGGTTAGACAAAACAAGCAAATTGACTGTGGCCTCTGGGAAACCGAGATGAGCATTTTTTAAAAACCATTTTCTGACATTTTATAAACTGACTAAACCATTAATTAACAAGACTGAGAGTCAGCCATGGCTGGCAGCTCTGTGAGGCTGTGCTGAGCAACTTCAGTGTCTAAGACGCTGATGTTTAGCAGGTATAATGGTTACCATGTTCACCATTTTACTGTAGTTAAAGGGATAGTTCACATAAAAATCAAAATTCAGTCATTATCTCCTCACACTCATGCTGATTGAAGGTTGGCTTTAGCTTTTTTGCAGAATCTACCAAACAGTGACCGGTTTTCAAACGGAAAAAAAAACAATAGACGAAAAGCATAAAATGCCTCCATACTGCTCGTCTGGCATAATCCAAGTCTCCTAAAGCCCCGACATGCGGTTCACCTGCACGTGCACACCGTCACACCACACACACCCAGTTCAGACGGTGTGCACACACGTTGGGAACGTGGCTTCAAGCTAAGAATCTACAGTGAAGATTTAGATTAAAAACATGCTGTAAATTAATCAAATTGGCATGTTGGATTTCACCAGATGAGCACTATGGAGGCATTTTATGTTTTGTTTTTTTTTTTGGTTGTTTTTTTCTGTTTGAAAACTGGTCACCACTTAAATTGTTTGGGAGATTCTGCAGCGCTGTTTTCCTGTGAAACTCCAGCAGTGTTTTGTGGACTAAAAAAAACTAAACCTGACCTTCAATCAGCACGAGGGCAAGTAGATAATGATTGAATTGTTAATTTTTGGGTGAACATTTGCTTATCAAACACAAAGTACAGCTGAGGTTGATGAGAGTGTCATTAGTTTTGGAGTGGGTTGTTAAAAATGTTTGGATAGGGTGGGTAGGCTTCTGTACTTTCAAGCCTCCAAACCAGGACCCTTTGGTGTATCGTAGCCCTACGTTCATTAACGCACACGTGTGCACTTATGCACACGACATAAGCATTTTCAGCAGGGTGGTTGACAGTTATTTTAACATTTAGCAGACCTACCGTGTGCACCCTTCAACACCATGGGCAGCATGAACACACCATTTTCATACTTTAAGGACTTTATTATGTGAATTATTGCTACGAGAATGGAGAAGTAGAAAGCAGGTTGATTTTAGCTGCAGTTTCACTGTTGCTTTATGTTTGCAGGGCTCATTATTAGAAGGTAGGTCAGCTGAATTTATGTGAATTATTCATGTTAAAATACCATCTTCTCCTGTCTTTCAATCCGTTAAACCAAGAACTTTAGTTACACAATCGCTAAGACTCTTCTCTGATTCACTTTGATCCGCGGACACAATCAGCAGACATCATTTACTCAGTAACATCATTAACTAACCTGTGATGAAGTGTTTGCTGCAGACGTATCGACTGGCTCGGCGCTTCAGCCGCTCGTTTTCATCAGACGAAAGAAAAGTTCACACCACTTAGCAGGATAGATGGAGAGGAGGGCTTCACAAACAAACCTTCAGAAAGTTGTTTATGCGTGAATTATTTCAAGAGTGCAGTCGGCTTCTATATTTTCTCAGTTAAATAATTGGACACCTGTCATAGCCGCATCATAGCCTATGACACTTGCCTATGGCTTGTAGGCTAGGAACAACCTTGCACATTGATTGATGGCGTGTTGAATTCAGATGTGTGGTGTGTTGTTTGTGTTTTTATATTGGATTAGATGATAATAAGTAGGGTTGAACATGGTAAATGTCCTTGGAAGTTATTGTTTTTATTTTCATAAAAACCGGGGCAATTTGTTATTGACTGATGAAAAGCGGGACAGTCTAGTGTTTTACAGATATTTGTCTCGACTCAGGACCTCCGTCTTCATCAGCTCGGCTTCTTACCGGTTTTTATCAGACGACATCACATCACCCCAGTCTTGGCTTCCCTCCATTGGCTTCCTGTACATTTTGGAATTGATTTTAAGATTTTACTGATGACTTTTAAAGCCCGTCTCTGGGGCCTGAGCTACATAGCTGAAATGTTAACCCCTCATGAGCCAGTACGCAGCCTTAGATCCTCGGCGGTGGGGCCGTCCTGGCTGTTCCAAAGTTGAGGCTTAAATCTAAAGGTGACCACACTTTCTCTCCATCGGGGCCCCTCGACTTTGGAACGACCTGCTCGAGGAGACGAGGCTGCAGAATCAGTCACATCTTTTAAATCAC
>JAJHUR010003134.1:0-15128 GCA_027495735.1 Lutjanus campechanus | reverse complement strand
GGGGGGGGGAGGGGGGCGGGGGGGGGGGGGGGGGGAGGGGGGGGGGGGGGGGGGGGGGGGGGGGGGGGGGGGGCTGACCTTCCCTTGTTCGCCGTCTCTAATGCCCAGTGCTCTGAACTGTCTTGGTGCCAGGTTTCTCCCTCTCCCTCCCTCGCTCCGACTCTCTTTTCTCCTCGGTTGCGAGACTTTTGAACACCCCTCCCCACCACCGCCGCCTCCCCCTCTAAACCCCCCTGCAGCCTTGTCTAAAGAGACGTCCGCCCCAGTGAACTCATTGACCAGGGAAAGGCTTGTTTTCACTCCCTTCTGGTGTAGGAAGGAGAAAGTGTTCACTGCAAAAAATGTCAATCTCTGCAAGTTATTTTGATCAGGGGTGAGTTTTAAAGTGGAGGTGAAATGAAAAATGCCTTTTAGATCACATCACCTTTCATATTGTGCACCTATTTAACAATATGTGAAAAATAATCCTTTGTATTTTTATATAAAAATCCGATCATTCCTGTAAAACAAAATGAAAAGGCTCCATGGGACCTTAGCTGGGAAAAAAATATGAACAGTAGTCAACGGAGACAAATATTTTTTATCCTGTTTGATCCCGTGAATTGTTGAACGAATTACACAAATCAAAAGATAATTTTACATGTTAAGAAAATCGCAGTTTGTCATAAAACTGTTGAAGTATCAGACTGACCCAAAGTCGTGTACGTGACTTCATAACTTTCTTCCTACAGACGCTAACGTTAGCCGCTTAAGTTACAATCCCTGCGTGTTTTCATACCGGGAGACGCGTGCAACAGGTCTCGCTCATTATTTCACTTCACGGCTAATAAAATAACGAGTAGTCGTGAATATAACACTTCAGTTAAGATAACGTTACAGGAGACAGCAATGTTGGTGTTAGTAACGTACATTTTCCGAGACAAGAGATGTAGATCACTGAGCGGTTTCACACAAAACTAAACTTAATTAAATAGTTAGCTAGCAACAGTATGGCTCATCGGTATGTCTCAGTCCTTTTGCTTGAATTGACCCTTGCTAAGCCCCGCCCCTTTCTGCTATGTGTTGACTGAGTTGAGCAAACTCAGTCAACTTTCTCCTTTTCCTGTAAAAGCAACATATAGGGTCACATCTTAATGCAAGATAGCTAATGTTAGCCGGTAACTAGCTAGCTAATTTATATCGAGTTAGCATTTGGATAACATTAGCTAACCTAAAGTGTGAATATGTCGCTTTTATCCGAGCAGCATCTTATAATCATCCTCAGAATTCGATTTTCCTTTCAACGTAGACAAGCTAGCACATTACATATCAAAGTGAGTGAGGAACCAACCTTGCTCAACTGTAAAGGCATTTTACAGTGGACGGCGTCAGCAACTAATGTTAGCTACATGGAGGATATGATGGGCTGGGGACCGGGGCTTAACGATCAACATCACCATACCAAAACACAACTTACTGACTCTGACTTCCTCTGGCTGCTCTGCTTCAACTCTGGGTCAGAGTTTCTGCTAAACTAGCTGCCATTAGCGGGCAACAGAACTGAGCTCAGCAGTCCTCTTGTGAGCATGGACGGACCAGGACTGAACACAGCCTCAGAGACCGACAGTGAATACAGTCATTTACCGAGTTTCCTGATGGAAAGATAGCTTTACTTGTTGCTAAAGAAGCTAATTCCTAACTGTAGTGCCAGTAGGTCGGTTAGCTGCGCAGCTAAATTAGCTGAAACAGTCCCAGGTTGCCAGGAAACCTGGCAAGAAAACCACCTTGGTACTGTACTCCCTGTTGTCAAACCTCCATAGTAAAAGTAAAGGTTAAAAGAACCTGCCAAGCTGACTGTTTTTGCAGAAAACATGTAAATATGCAAAAGAAAATAGCACCAGACTTTTAAAAATTAAGCCACCTGGTTAGTTTTATTTATTTAGAAAGAATTCATAGTTTTTTTTCTTGAATTTGTTGCCACTTTATTGATTAACAGGTGAGTGATCGACCTTGTTAAAAGAGGGAAATACTTCTAAAAGAAAATGAATGCAAGAACTTTGGCAGCGCGTGGAGCTATTTCACCCCATTTGGAAGAACAAAAAGCAATAAAGACTTGCAAAGACAGACACTTTTTGCAGCGTTAACAGCATCCCATCTGGTCTCTCCTGCCAAACAAATGTCCGAGTCAGAAGGATACACAAGATACAGACAGCGGTGCAGAATGCAAATGAACGCAAGTGGATGCAAAGTGAGAGGACGGAGGAAGAATTAGAGTGGATGAAAAACGGGATAAAACCTGCGTGAACACCACGGCGGCGAGGCGATGGAGGATGGAGGGGCTGGTACCCGGGATGGGAGGGAATGTGTGAGGCTGGGGATATGTCTGGGCACACACACACACACAGGTTCACATGAGGACACGCACACACATGTGAGTGCACATACATACACACCGTTGATTACGAGAGCAATCGTTCTCTGTTCTCTTGATTAGTCAGAGGGTTTTTCCAGCTCAGTGAGTTCACTGTGTTATATTTCCTCTTTATCAATTGACTAAAACAAAAAAAGCTTTGCAAAAACAATGAAAGAAGGGTATCTATTTCAAGTGATTGCAGGGGTAATTTGTGATTTTTTTTTTTCTTGTGTATTACTTTCCCAAGCTTTGTGGTCGAACAGGGTGTGGTGCGGGTTTGTGTGTGGCACTGTTGTCCATGCATTCAGAGCACATACTGTTATCAAAGCCCTCCGCTGTGCCATACAATGTTCATATGGAAGAAATAAAGGTGCGTCATGGAGCAAAAGCAAGAAATGTTTTGATACGCTATGTTT
This sequence comes from Lutjanus campechanus, assembly GCA_027495735.1. Taxonomy (NCBI): domain Eukaryota; kingdom Metazoa; phylum Chordata; class Actinopteri; order Lutjaniformes; family Lutjanidae; genus Lutjanus; species Lutjanus campechanus. The sequence continues at coordinate 12,320 of JAJHUR010003134.1, read as the reverse complement.
CCGTAGTAACTCGCAGGGGTCACAGTATTTTGGCAAAAAGGCCAGGAAATTCCGTGGTGCCTGTTGATGATCAAAACTTACTTTTTCATTTAAAAAAAAAAAAGAAATCTCCAGGAGAGTTTAACTGTTTATGATCGCTGAACATGCTGGAAGTGGCAGGATTTTCATCAAACTGTGTGTTATCACATTACTTTCTTTGGAAACTAAACTTGGAGGCTGAACCCCACATTTACTGGTGATGAAAACAATAGAGGCACATTCTCATCGTGGACTTCCAGCTGCAGAGGCACCGGTTGTGAACTGTATGTACCAGTTCATTCAGCTAATGTGCCTCGTTCTGTGAGGCTGAACATACAACAGGAGGTCAACCAGAGGTGGAAAAAGTGCACGCGTTGTTACTTGAGTTTTAAAAAAGACTCCGGTAAAAGTAGACATACTGATTCGACTTCTTAACTCAAGTAAAAGTGAAAAAGCACAGGGTCTGTTACCTTGTTTTTGTCTCGTTACGCCTTTTACATCATTTTCATCGGGTTACGTCTTTTACTTTTTTATTGTTTTTGTCTTGTTAAGCCTTGTTGCTTATTCGTTTTCATCTTTTTCGACCTCATCTATCAGCACGATGTTGGTCGATCACGTTCAGACTCGTGTATGTCACGTCACTGTTCTGGACGATGCCCCGGTTGACGCTACGCTTCCGCCAAAGAGGTGCGAGCACATGCGCAAGCAACAGGCTGCTCACTGCAGTTCACTTAACGACCACTGGTGTCATCAAGAACAAGGATTTTCTGAAAATTCCACATAGTACATTTAAAGCTGCACTAATCCAAAGATTTGTAATAAACAGTGGATCATATGATATGTGATATGAAAGGTGGTGCTTGTGGTGAAAAGCCCACAGAGACTTAATAACTGACAGGCAGGCACGTTTGCAAAAAAGCTCAGATAAACCTGCTTTACGCGACCTTCTGAACTATGATTTTAGCATCTAGCTGGTGAGCACGGTGGAGCATTTAGCAGCTAAAGAGCCAGATGTTTCCCTCAGGAGTTGCTGGAGACCAAAGCACAGCAAAAAAAGAGAGTTAATATTGGACTTCATCAGGTGTTTTTGACTTGTTCTGTTGCCTTCAAGTGGCCAAAAAAACAATTATTGCAGGTTTAACCAGCACTGATAGGTTTGATTTGATTTGAAGCTGCAAAAATTCATGTTTTGGCCACTTAGAAGCAGAAGAACTAAACTGAATAAAGTTGTTACTGCCAATGTTATATGAATAAATGCCCATTTACCTATGTGGCTGACACGAAACAACATTGATTTGGAGTCATGTTTCTGGCCACTTGAATCTAAGTCCAATAATCTCTCTTTGCTGAACTCTTGTTTTTGGTTTCCACCACCATTCTTGAGAACAATATCTTGCTTTTCAGCTGCCAGTGCTGGGCAGGTAGGGTACACTTGTTTTCTCCACCTGCTTCAGCTGGAAACAAAGTTGCTGAGAGTGGATAGACTGAACAGTAAAATACAGTAAATGTGTAATAAAACCAAAACAACGACCTAAAAGAGGCTAAAAACTCTCTGCTGCCGAACTGGGTGATAGTTCTCTTTGGGTGAACTCTTTCACTTTACAGGTAGCTCTACGAATTATTACAATAAAACTACTAGTTGGTGGAGCTTCAAAGCAGCAGCAGTAGTAGTTCTTTGACTTGTGACCACTTACAACAAGTCAATATTTACTTGCTACCCCTTGTTACAAGTTATGACCTTTGCAATTCTACACAAACGTGATTTTTTCCCTCTCAGATTGTTTCATTCAGAGGATTTTAAAGGCCTAAAGAGGTGAAAGTGTCCCCTTAGATCCACGTTGGGACCCACAGCTGCAGGTGCAACATATGGCACTTAGGGCAAAGACAAACATCTACACAGCAGTGTTTTTTAAGGTGACTTCGGTCCTTCTTTGTGGAGTGTTTCCATTATATTGTGCTTGGTGACACCAGGGTAATCCCGAGACCTGTTTGAGCGTGCAGGCATTCCGTCTTATTACAAAATCCAGGAATGTTCCACTGAGTTCGGAACAAAAACACAAAACAAATACTTGAACAATAGCATGTACAGTAATTACAGCCTTAATATGTGGTTTCAGTAAACACGACTAATCCTGGAGAGACAAACCACAGACGAGAGCCAAAAAAATGCACAGATTCAGGACTTTTTAGTGTCAGTGATATTGCAGCGAGCTGTCCGTCCGTCCCATCCAGCTTTACTCATAACGTGCTGCCTCATACTGCAATTAGAGCTGGACGAGGGCCTGCGCGAGATACCTCAAAGCATGCAGGGAAGTGTACTGTTTGTGCTGTTTGCTTATCCCCCGACGAGCGGTGGTTTTCGGGGGGTAAGAAGGGCCACCGTTCCCTGGCTCGCGCTCTCTGGCAGGCTTGGGGAGTGGGTGCGGTGCTCCTCTCTACCCACCACCTGGCACCGTGGCGGCTATGTCTAGGAAAGAGACCTCTGCCAGGCCTCAATTACGGGGGGAATAATCCAGGACACACTGAAGCAATTACAGCCCCATATAAATCAATATGCTTTGGGTTAAAAAGTGATCTGCTCCCAACACTCTGGAGAGGCTCTGACTCAGCCGGCCTTTGATTTTTCTGAGAGATGGGAGCCGTTTCTCGGGAATTGGGCAAGGATGCCGCTCGAGCTGCTGCCGCTGTGGTTTAAACTGTCACTCAGGCTGAGTAAACAGTCAGGTGACACGGACTGCGAGGAAGAGCAAAAGATAAACATTGATCTGCTGTATAAACAATTGTTGGGAAATTTATGGTGCATGAAGTAAAAAGCTGCATAAACAAACAATCCTCCCCGTGAATTACAACGTAAACAGACGTCTTTATGCATGCTATACTTTCAATATTTACTGCGAATTGAAATATGGATGCTAATGAAGGATAAACACTCTATTATTTATGTTTTAGGAGGCTTGCAGAGTCAAGAGGCTCCAACACAAGCTGTGGCAGCAGGGGGCAACACTGACAGCTCTCCCTTCCCTGTGAGGTACAGCTGCTGAGCCCCGGTGCTCATTATCACGACTGTACTGCCATCTTGTGGTTGAAGAGGACAACTGACAAAACACTGGACAGCATCACTGGACCTGCTGTGTTACTGTGGTTACCAGTGGTCTGCAACCTTTATGATCAGAAGAGCCATTTTTGGCCAAAAAGACCAAAAAAGAAGAATTCTTTCTTTTCCGGAAGGCTTGTCTTTGTTTTGATTTGGCGTCCACGGCAGCTTATGGAGACTCAGTAAAAGGCACTGAGCCGTAGACTAGGACACACAAAACTTTTTAAAAAATCATGTATAGGCTACATATGTTTACAGTTAAGGAACAAGAATCACTTTACACTGTAAAAGAAGAAATAGTCAAGACAACTCAAAATTTTGTACTGCAATAAATTTTTAAGTTTTGATCCCGACTCAAACTTTTTGACTTTTGAAATAAACTTTAAAACAAAGAAAAAAAAAAACAGTTTTGCCAATCTATAATCTTTAGTCAAGATGATTTACTTTTCTCCTTTAGATAAACTTGAATCTTTGAGTTTTAGAAATAAAACCAAAACAAAACATGTATTTAAGAATTGGTCACAGTGAGCTGTGAACCCGATTAATCATTATTTTGGTTTTAATTGAAAATATAGCAATTTTAAACATCATTCACTTCCATTTCAATGTAATTACTCAATTATTTTTAATACAATTTTTGGGGAGTTTCTAAAACTCAAAGATTTAAGTTTACGTAAAGAGGAAAAGTAAATTATCTCAACAATACTTTAAAAGTTTGAGTCAGCTGAAAGGTCAAAATTGCAGTTCATTGCCTTGAAATTTTGAGTTTTCTCAACTTTTATGATAAATGAAAATGTCAAACAGATTTTTTCATAGATTTTTTTTTGCCAAAGCCGCAGGGAGTCAATGGAGAGTGGCTGATGTTTTTGAATATAAAGGGGTTTATTGAAGTGAGGTTTGGACTTTTATGGAACAGAGTAAAATATTTATAATGGATTCTGCAATGGCACCGTTACTTAAACCGTCCATGTCTTTTGATGTGAGTTATTTTTTATTTCTTAACTTGTGATTTGTCTTTAGATTTCAGGATTGCGTTGTTCAGTTTTTATGTTGCAACGTCTTGCATTTCTTTGTCGTCTAACAAACAGATGTTTTGCGTTTTCACTTTAATGTTTTAATGTTATCTTTTGGAGAGGAAAAATATGCATTTTTGGACTTTGGAGCAAACTCATTAGCATTAAAGGTGCAGCAAGCAATTATGAAAAAACAGACAGTTGACTGTTAAGTCTCATTACCAGGTCGTCAAATATTAATGTTTTGTGTTGGAAGCCACAAAAATACCTTAATTTATTTGACCAACAGCCCAAAACCCTGAAGATAACAAACGGACACAGATATAAAACAATTAATTCAACTCATTGGTAAACTCCCAAAACCTTTTCAGCAGTGTTTTTTAACATAAAAATGAAGGGAGCAAGTATTACATTCAAGATAGTTTTATTTCAAAAATCCATATCAGCAGAAATTATTAATCGTCTATATATATGTACATCAGCGCCGTATTGATCATCAATATGCTTTATGGAACATGTGAATAAACACTGTAAAGCAACGAGGAGTGAAAAGAAGAGCACCGACTTACTAAATGGTCAAAATCAAATAACAGAGCAAATTCATGAGAATTTAGAACTGAAGTGTTTTTTGGTGACCACGATACCAGCTCATAACTCATCTTCCAACCTCCTATAAAAGGAAAACAACCTGCATGAATTTCTACTGAAATTCTATTCTCACTTCTTCCGTGAACGACGGTTCAATTTTCACCTCATGAGTGAGCGAGTGTTCCCACAGGGACTTTTTCTGGAGAAACGCCAACCCGCACTCCTCACACATGTAGCTCTTTGGCTTGCCGGCGTGAGTCCGCTTGTGTTTCTTCATGTGGTACGACAGCCTGAAGCCTTTATCACATATGTCACATTTAAATGGCTTCTCTCCTGTGTGGATGCGCATGTGCGACTTCAGATATCCTGACTGGATGAAGGCTTTCCCGCACTCCTCGCACTTGTACGGGCGCTCCCCGGTGTGATAGCGGTTGTGGAGGCGCAGCTCGTTGGCGGTCAGGAAGGTCTTCCCGCACACGGTGCACTGGTGCGGCCTCTCGCCTGTGTGGATCAGCTCGTGCCTCTTCAGCGACGTCTCCTTCATGAACTGCTTCCCGCAGCTGTTGCATGGATAACGGACGCCGATGTGGATTTGCTCGACGTGGTTCGTCAGCTGCAGCTTGGTGCGATACGCCATGTCGCATTGCGTGCAGGCCCACGGTCGCTCCTCGGAGTGCGTTCCCATGTGCACCGTGAGCTCCGAGGCTGAGCGGTAACATTTCCCGCACTGCCAGCAGAGGAAGGGTTTCTCTCAGGTGTGTTTCCTCTGATGAACGGTCAGACAGTTGGAGGACCTGAACTTCTCCGGACACATGTTACAGATGTACGGGAACTCTCCTTTATGGATTCTCTGATGGATGGCGAGGTAGGACAGCTGCATGAAGGTTTTGTCACATTGTGCGCAGGGATACGGTCCGGTGAAGTTGTGCTCCTTCTCGTAGTGTTCCCTCAAGCGTCTCAGTAGAGTAAAAGTCTTATCGCACATTGTGCACTGCATCGGCCTGTGCATGAGCTTGTGCCTCTCGAACGCGGCCTCGTTGGCGAGGATCTTCCCGCACTCTTTGCAGTAGAGCGGGTCGTGAATCCTCTGGTGAACTTTGAGCATCGTCATGCTCTTGAACTCTTTCCCGCAGTCATCACATTTCATGACTTCACTCACTTCCACTTTGCAGACGTTCTCTTGGTGCTCCTTCAAAGCGGACGGGTACTCAAAGTGTTTGCCGCAGTTCGAGCACCACACAGGTATTTTCAGTGGTGCCCCCTGCTGGGGGTCAGCGGCGCTGGTTACTTCGCTTTGGCTCGGGCCTGCTCTCAGATCTTTTTTCCACGAGAATCTGGCGATTTTCTTGTGACAAATGGCGTAAATCTGGTGTCTTTTCAGGCCGTGCATGTGCTTGAAACGCTTCTTGCAGTGGATGCAGTGATACGGACGGTCCTCTGTGTGACACTGTATGTGCCTGTTCAGAGTTTTGACGCTATCGAACGCTCGAGCACAGACAGGACACACTTTAAGACCTTTTTTGTTGACTTTTCTCACAGGTGCAGATGGCAACTCCTCCGAAACATCTGCAGGTGGATCCAGATTTTCTTTTTTACCTGCATCACTACAGTTTTGAGTGTCGGCTTCAGCCAGAATCTGCTCTACCGTCTTGCTCTGCTCCTCTCTGATCCCCTCGTGACCGTGAATAATCTGATGCTTCTTCAACGTATCCTTGTACTTGAAGCCCTTCTCACAAGTGACGCAAATAAAAGGACGCTCCTCTGTGTGAGACCGTAAATGCTTTGCGATGTCCGCGGAGCACGGTAATATCCTGCTGCAGATTGGACACACTTTGCCCTCCGTCAGCCCTTCCAATGGCAGTTGTTGAGTCGAGCGCTGCGTCGTCTCCCTCCTCTTTGGCCTTTTCAGCTCTTTGCTTTTGCAAATCTCCTCCTGGTGTCTCTTCAAAACGTAAGGGTTCTTAAATTTCTTCTTGCAGAAAATGCAGTTATACGGCCGGTCCTCCGAGTGGGACTTCATGTGTCGCTCCATGTCAACTCGACGGGCGAAATACTTCCCGCACAGAGTGCAGTTTTTGTTTTCGGCCATTTCAGATGTGCTGGGATCTCCTGGGTCGTCTTCTTTAGTGCTGTTACTCATGTCATCCCGTTCGTGCACACGCTGGTTGTGTCGTTTCATGTCATAATGGTCCCTGAATCGCTTGTCACAGTTGTCGCACTTGTATTTGAGCTCCCGATTGGCAGAATGAGTCTCCTGGTGTCGTCTCATGGCTGCAGCTCGCAGGAAAACCTTATTACACACAGGACAAGTCTTATTACTGGGGTATTTTTTTCTTTGCCTTTTAATCGTCGAGTCTTTATTGTCTTTTAAACCTTTTCTCTTTAGCTGCAGTCTTTTGCTTTGTTTCAGGGGTTGGAAAGCGGCAGGTTTCAGGGCCTCGCTGATGTCCTCTTCAGCGGTTTCCTCATCGTTTACTTCGTTGTCTTCATGATCGTCAGGCTCAACCAAATCTGACGGCTGTTCGATCTGTATGTAGTCCAACAGTGTCACAGTTTCACCCTCCACCTGGACGGTCATACAGCCTTGGATCTGCTCTGATGGAGTCTCTAGCTGTATTTGGTCTGCATCAATCACGACCTTCTCCAGCTGAGGGAGGGACAGTGAAGAGAGGATGCAATTCCCAAAGGAAGAAGGAATGGTCTGAGTTTCATCTGCGGGGAAAGTAAGAATCTGGTTAGATTTCTGGTGAAAGAAAAAATAAAATCAGTAAAAACTGACTCAAAACAATCAATCAAAATAGTTGGTGATTAATTTAATAGTTGACTTCTAATCAATTAATCAACTCTAAGTTGCAGCTCTCAAACAGAATGAATTACAAAGGACATGAATATAATACTGGACATGTTATAATACTGTTTCAGCAGCCCAGACATGACTCACCGGTTAAATCGAAATGTCCCAGCGTTGTGTGGTAGAGGAGCACAGTTTTCAGATGTCGTGGATCAGGAACAGAGTGCACACACTCCTCCAGGGCAGATGGGACGGCACTGAGCATAGATGCAGTCTATGGAAGAAATACGAGACTACAGTAACAAAAATGGCCTGAATACACATACATCTTTGACTTTGAACTGTGTTTTTGCTGTGTTCACTCTTTATTTGCAGGCTTTTTATGGCATTTATCGTTACTTTCAGAATAAATTGTGCTACACAAACAGCAGTTTTATTCTATTTGAAAGCTGTTCGAGTTTAAAACAGGGCAAACATCTGTACATGAATAGATATCTATCACTGGATTACTTTGAAATTGAAGAAAAAAATTGAAAATGTGATGATTCTCAGGCAAGTTTTGCAGTTATAAGTAGGGGTTCTCCGTTTGATCAGCCAGCGACCGTTATTTCTTGTAAATAGTTTGATCAGTCGACTCTATAAAGGCAAGTCAGAGGAGCTGGTCGGATGAAGAAGTGGCAGGTTCCAAAATTAACAACCGCCAACCGTCAAATGCAGGGAGATCATCTGCTTGGCGAGAAAATCTCAGACGACTATCACCACACGGGCACCAAAATAATCATGTAATAAAAAACACAATACTCAAAGTCTCGACTGCTTTTTAGTTGCGTGTGCTGCTTATGTATATATACACACACAAAAGTACGCTCATAGAGGAGCTGCGTTTCAATCTGCAGTGGACTTTAGGGCTGCAACTAACTATTATTTTCAAAGTTGATTCACTGGTCGATTATTTTCTCAATTAATAGCCGTTTGCTTTAAATCGTCAGTGTTTCCCAAAGTCCAAGATGACGTCCTCAAATGTCCTGTTTCACTCACAACCCAAAGATATTCAGTTTAGTCAGAGTCACAGCAGAGTAAAGAAACCAAAAAATATTCACATTTAAGAAGCTGAAATCAGTGAATTTTGACTTCTTTCTTTAAAAAATTGACTCAAACTGATTAATTAATTATCAAAAATAGTTGGTGATTAATTTAATAATCAATTAACTGATTAATTGTTGCAGCTGTAGTGTAATTTGTCTGTAATTCCTGCTCTGGGAATGTCAGTTAAGGGCAGCAGCCTATAATCAGGTTCCCCTTCCTACATGAAATCTGGCTGCTGATAAAATCAGATGAACCAACTTAAGACAAAAAGGTAAGTTTCTCAAACTGGTTCCAGTACCTGTTGAATGTCTGGTACTGGGAGAAGCTTCTCCAGTCTGGACAGGAAATCCAGCATTAGCACCTGCAGAGCGCTGTCATAATCAGGCCCAAAATCTGTAGGAAAAACATCCTGGAACAAAGAAATGAGTTAACGGTTAGTTCACAACAACCATTGTGTAGTTTCACAACATAAATTCAAAGACACAAATAACAAACCTGGAAAAATTTCTCCCTTTCTTCAGCGTCTTTCAACAGCAGCTCAACTTGATCCACAAAGTTTGATTCTGGGAACTCGACCTCTGCAAAACATGGCTGAAAACAAAAAGACGCACAAATGTATTATTGATGATTTGATGAGAAACACGAGCGCACTGCTGAATCTGACCTACATATCACATTTAAAGAAGCCAACCTGTGCTGCCCACGTTGATATGAGGGCCTTGATCCGCTCCAGGTGCATATCGATGGTTTCTCTATCCGTTATGTGCTCGGCACGACACAATTCGAGAACCACCTGCGACAAATGATTTCACCTCAGGATAAACACAACTTGACAGAACAGCACCTGGAAGTGTTGTTCACTAACAGCAGACACACAAGATTCAGCGCCGGAAGATGAAAATCTTTAATAACAGATGAGACGTGCGGTGCCTCGCAGGTGATGCTGACATTTTCTGCCTAAGAAATATTAAACCTCTTCATCAGCTGCACTTTTCCATCTGCCAGACGATAATTCACCTTTTATTGTTAAGATGTTGTGAATTTTGAGGTGATGTTGGTATGATTATACCCTTTACTGAGTGAGTGAAGGGAAGGGATAGAATGCAGAAGGTTTTGACAGCTTAATATCTGCGTAAGAGAAACCAAACAGCTGTAGGCATGATGTTTCCTTATTAAAAACATCAACTTTGCTAAAACGCTTCACAAACATGTCAGCGCACAGTCTTACCCGTGCTCTGAGACCCAGGAGGAGCTGAGCTTTCTGATCTGGATTCAGAAGTTCAGGTACAATTTCTGAGACCGTGCTGATGAACTCCTCGACCATCCCGTAATCATGCACGTTCCCCCTCTGGACGACCTGCCACATGGCCGCAGAAACCAGGCGCAGAGGAGGGATGAAGAGGCGAAGAGACGGCAGCAGAAGAGGCAGATCTGAAAGATATTTTACAGTGTTAAAATCTGAACATGAATAAGCAGCATATCGCTTTGAAATATGTTCCAAGTTAGACTGAGGATTTATTGATTTTGTGGCATTTTATTAAAAATTCAATTCACCAGGTGGCCGATAACCAAACAAGAGCTGCGGGATCCACTCAACTGGTCAAGTGACAGAATATTAACTGACAGCTATTTTGGTGATAAATTAATTCATCTTAAAACTACTACAAAGAATTTACATATTTTGTTGATTTTGGAGGCTGCAACAAAAATTTATTGTCATTATTTATTTACCCATCAATCATTTATGGAATTAATCAATCAGTTTTTTGGTCTGTAAAATGTTAGACAATGGTGAAAATGTTTTCCTTAAACCCTCAGATGTCTTGTTTTCTTCACAACCCAAAGATATTCAGTTTACTGTCACAGGGGACTAAAGAAGCTGAAATCAGAGACATTGGACATACTTTTTTCGACTCAATTAACTCAAAATGATTAATTAAACAGTTGGTGATTAATTTAAGAGTTGACAAGTAATCGATTTGACTATCCTTCCAGCTCTAAACGTGATTCCAAATTTAATTTATTTATTGGATGGTAAGTAACATATATACACATTTATTTTAAAGGAATATCAACCATTTAATCTCAATATCAACTAAAATAACTGCAGTATTTTTATTGTTTATTAACTGTTTATTAGTTGAGCCTGTATTGCCATTTTTGTCAGTCTTCATCATACTTCACAACAAATTCCTAACAAAATATTTTCTCAATACTACCTTTCCCCCCCATGATCTCCATAAATCAAGTAAGACTTCCTAGATTACGTTTTTTAAAGTATTTTATCAATTACACTGACAGACAGTGAACATGGGGGCCTGTAGGGACCCTGGTCAGTTGCCCCAGCCTCACCTCCTCCAAGCTTGCCCCTGCTGCCTTCATGGACTAGCAACAGTGTCGTAATTACGACACACCACATGTGCACCCCAACAAAGTGGTAAACATGGCTGCAGTGGTCATGACTTTCTTTCTGTGCTACCCAAGTTGTTGTAATTGTAAAGGCAATGCAATTAATCCGGTATGGCGTTACTTTTATTAACAGACGTTCATTTAAAATACTTGGTTGATGGGTGTTTGTTTTGACGCTAGCGCGACCTTCACGCTGTCTTGTATTTTTGTTTTTAGCCACTAGCTAGCTATACAGCTTTAGCTGAAGCCCACGAAGGCGGCATCTGTCAACCGTTACAGAGCTAATTTTAAGCAGCTAACTGACGCTGACCGATGTGGACAGTTAGCTAGTTTCCATTATCTGTTAAAGTTACATCAAAGTATTTCTGTTATAATGAAATGCAAGTATGGATTGACGTTAACTAGCTAGCTGGCTAATAGCTAGCTTAGCTGATGTGAAGCTCCCCGTGGTAACTACCGCACACATCAGCCCGCTGTAACGTAGCACAAAGCCACCGCCATCTCAGAGCGGGGTACGCCATGTTCAAAATCGGGCGCACACAATCCAAAAGAAAACCTGATAACTCGCGATGGGTGATACGCGTTTCAGTTCTCTGTGGCTTACCGTTTTCCGTTGGATGTGGGCTCTCCATTTTATCTCGGAGAATATCCAGCTAGATTGGTAGAATAACTCGGGTTTGTTGTGAGTCGATGTCCGCCCGACCCTGCGGTGCAAGTTGGCGGGGAGGAAGGGCGGCTCGATATGCTGTTTGAGTGATTTTTACAAGGGGACCCTTGATTTGCGAAACTCTCGCGAGATTTGTACTCGTTTCTTCTTCATTGTCCCCGTTTTACAAAGTAATTACGCTATAAAGATGGACGCCGGTTAGATTAGACTCTGGATTCCTTAAAGCCAAAAAACACTTACGTGGGGTCAGGCAAAGTTTAATGTATATGGTCACTCTCGCGAGATTTTCCGCGGGTCTGGGGTTCCCTCCTAGAGAGGACATTCAGAGTGCGCAGGCGTAGTCAGTAACGTAGGTTTCTCTGGATTCATTCAGCAGCCGCGGTCTGTAACAGGTTCGGGTCTACTCGTACGACCTGTTAAGACATTTATTCTGTTAACTTAAGTCAAGAAAACTACATAGATAGCGCAATAATTTAATCAACTTTGGGACTTCTTGCCATGGAAACACGTTCTTCTTCGCCTGGGGAATGTCAGGCTCACATGAAGCTCTTTTGTCATTACTACCCCTTAGAGGCCATTTGAGGAAATGAAGGTGTGGTGGTGGTGAAAATGCCTGAAGTACATTTTAATTATATTATGTACAAATATTATTAC